>OZ026821.1:8009918-8110864 GCA_964023185.1 Macaria liturata
GATGTTTCGCGCTCGTTCGCCGCAACCGGACGCGGTCCGATTCCGAGCCGCTCGCTCGTGCATCGCTCGGGTGGCAGGAATCGTGTCGCGAGCGTGCCCTTTTTTATTCGTCACTAGGTGTAACTTTAAGGTGTTCGGATAATATTGAGAAAACTCTAAAGCTTATTTTTGTATTCGACGAGATCACTGTCTATCTGTAAACTTCTAAAAGGGAGTTCTATCGATAATTATGAATGTTGTATAAGTTAAGAAGCGCGAGACGTCATCTGCCTTCCCCGAGATGTCGTGTCGCGAGAGGCGCGGTCTCGCGCGGCCCCGTGCTCTGCTGGCTGGGACACGAGCTCGTGCCTGGATGCTCTACGACCCTAGGCACCGCGCAGTGTCGTGGCCAGATTGCTCTCGAACAGAGGAGCTGCGTGGTCCCGTAGCCCGCAGGCCGGGGCACGAGCCCGTGGCCCGAACGCTGGAGCCCTAGGAGCCGCGCGGCCTTCCGCCGTACCGCTGCATCGTTTTGTACCCACTCACACTTTATTATTGTACTCACGCGACAAACATTGAACGTCTTCGAGTCGTCCGCACGTCCGGGGCGTTAGTGTAATCGTATGTAATAGAAGCTTAAGAGGAGCGATGGCTACGCCGATTCATATCAATTTTGTCCGTATAGTTTTAATAGTTCCAATTTTGTAAGCTTGTCACCGTACCGAAGTGACGCCGCGTCGCGCGGGCGAGGTTTCCGGCCTCGAGCTACGAGACTTTAGAAGAATTTTTACGAGTCGCATCTATGTAAGCTTAACAGATCAGCTGTGAAATCGGTACCGGGATTCACTTCCGTCCTAATTCAGTACGCATCATAGGAATCGAGCCATTTTATGTAACGCGCACTCCCCACACTAGTTAATGTAATTCCCTTCCCCGAGTTACATTAGCCGCGGCGCCGCAGAGTCCCCGCCGCGCGGAGTTCCCCGCCGCGCGCGCCCCCGCGCTTCGCCCCGCCCCGCGCCCTAGACTAGACTAGTCCTTTATGATAACTTTATACCGCTGCTGCCAGCCGCGGGGCGCGGCGGCGCGCAGGCCCGATGCCCTGCCGCCCACCGGCGCCCTGCCGCTTCCCATGTCGCTCTGCAGCTTCACACCACGCTGGCGACGGCGTACCGTTCATCCGCATCACTGAGCGATTCGGCTACTCGAAAGATGACCGTACTTAGCGATAAGATATTATCGATATACCTAAGAGATCGAACGTCCCTTACCGAGTAAGGTATAGATATTATTGAAGTATTTTTTATTTTTCGAGACATCTCTCTAGATAGACGAAATAGTGCAGTCGTGGTTTAGCCCGAGGTCGCGGCGCGCTCGGCCGCTCACGCCACGCCACGCCGCGCCGCGCGTGCTCGAGACAGTATCGTCCTCTCTAGCACAACAGACATTACATTTTGTAATTTAACTTTGAAAGTGGTCAATTTTCTACTACTGTGTAAATATTGAGAGCTTATCGCCGGGTAGATCCCGATCGCACGTCGCAACACACGTTTTCTCGTAACTATGTACCTACCTATCGATGTGAGCGAGTGACGCAGCGATACGTATTGCTAGCGCGACGGCGCGCGCTCGACGAGAGGTTTCGCTTTCATCGACCGCACGGAACTTGTCGCCAGAAGTCGCGTGTCGGTCGTTTTACAATTCGTTTTACATAAAATGTGAACGAGTCGTCCGCGAGACGTGTTCTCAGTGTGCAAGTTTAAGAAGTCAGTGTATCATAAAGTAAAGAGACGCTTACAGTTGTGCACATGTGCGGGTACGTCGGGCCGCGACCCGGTCCCCGCGGGCCGCGGCCGCCGGAGCGGGCCGGCCTCTCCCGCCCGACCTTACATTTTATAAGATTACGCGTTAAAAGACTGATCGAATTAGGAATATCTTGATGGTTTGCTCTAGAATGCGTACAGGAATATTTTATGTCGTGACTTTGTTAATATTAAGTGTAAAAATATATTGTTTTAGCATTAGAGACGCTAAGGCACGCTGTTAGCCGCTAGTTTAACGAGTCGTACTCTAATATTAACTCGATCACGATGCGATTCTTCTCTTCTTAGTTACGTAGTAGGGAGACGCGGAGGCGCGGCCTGCGCCACACCTGCGCCCGCGCCGCCGCCGTAGCTGCTTAGATTATCTCCAAATTGTGTAAATTGTTCAAGTATTGCGACGTGTGGTGATATTGTTTCGTGTAGACCGCGGCTCGGCCCGCTCCCGCCGCCCCGCCTGACGTACCGCGAACGACAATTCAGTTATTTCCTTTTGGTGAAACCAAACGTTTACTTACTATTAGGCATATTTGCACAAAAAAGTTGTGTTTAATTAAGTTTAGACAATAAGTTATGATATCAATTGTATTGTTTATTTATTTTTAACTATACTTATGACAAAAAAGTGAGTTCAGTTTGCTGAATGATAGCAGTTTAATTGAATATTTATTATATATATTGTTGAAGTTTGTACAAAATAAATTAAGTAAACGATAAAATATAGAACTTGACTGCTTTATTTGGTTGTTTTATTTGACGCTAGCGCAGGGTCTCCTTCGTCAATGTGCCTAAATACATTCTCCAGAGGAGGCTGAATCATACTTAAGTGAGTTTAAATATAATATATAGCGGAATAAATTCTAGCATATCTGTATATTTTTGTTTTCTAGACAAGTGAAGGAATAAAGTTACAGCAGAGTATCTACAGGGGAGTGACAGACTGGTATTATCAGCGAAAGTGGTCAGCAGAATAAAGGCTCAGACATAGCTTTAGGCATGCGAAATAAAGCATTTTGTTCGCCCGACGTTAAACGTCGTCGATCTCTATACAAACAAACCCATGAGAATCAATATAGAAAACTTTCTAGTTCCGGTGGATTGGACGACAGAATCCCACTGCCTCAGATCAAAGACAAAGAACTTTAAATTTGAAAAATTGTTGGTGAGATGAAATCACTAGAAACGGGTCTCAAGCATAAAAGGGCCCTAAATTGGGATCAAATTGGAGATCTTCCATCTTGGAGCCGCCGTAGGCCTGTGCCATTTACTATTTGGAAAAAAAATACATTTGCATGGTATCTGGCCTAAAGTATGAAGGATATTTCAAAAACAAAACCTCTACTGTATAAAATATCGTCATAATATCACATAAGTTTATTATTTTAGCATATTTTTGATATCTTGAGGAGGAATAATGCTGGCGTGAACTTTTGGAAAGCCATATTGAAATTAAGTTCACTTATGTTAATATGATATGATTTATGAATATTTATTTTCATTACTCATACTCTGAAAGTAGGTCTGAAGTTGCCTGAGGAGCGGGTTGAAAGTAATACTTTTCATCCCTAGGGAGAATCGCTTTCAACTGACAGCTGTCAAATTAACATGTAAAAACTCTGCGCGCGACTGGCGGCAGCACTTATGCCAAGAATTGGCCTCTGATCACTGACCTCCATTACTACTAGTACGCTGGACTGGCTGTACCCAAGGATTTTTTATATCATCCCTCTCTTTCCCTCTGGATTGCTCTCTCTTTTGTTTTGTGAAATAGATTTTATACGAATAGAAACCTTATACTCTTATACTTAAAGTTTATTTTCTATAAATGGTAAATCGGGGGTGAGATCGGTCAAAAATGAAAGGCATATAGAGCAGGCTGTTGTCTTGCTTTAACAGCTTGCCAGTTTAAAAAATAATGTGTGATAAATGTCACTGTCAACTTAAGTTTTGAAATATTTAGCAATAAATAATATTATTTAATTTTATTTATTATAAATTTTACTCGACACAAAGAAATCTGAATTAATTTGTGAAATTAACACAAAATAAAATAAGTAACAAATTAATAATATATTATTTTTCACACAAGCAACATTAAATTATGATGACATTATATGACAAAAGATGGCGGGAAAAAAATAATTTCACTTGTAATTTGTAAAAATAATTTTAATGTATTTTATAGTAAAAAAAACAAAATGGTAAGAACTTGTAGTGTTCCGGGATGCAGAAGTGAATCTTGTAGTGGCTGCAATATATCTTTCTACAGGTATGCTAAAGTTTAAGTAAGATTACATTATTGGGACTAAGGTGACCATATTTTCTCGTGCTTGAAATAATTTGTGCAATTATGATATATTTTCAGTTTTCCTAAAAATGAATACATCAAAATAAAATGGCAAAAGAACTTAAATATAACACGTTACTCGTTTAGGTTAGTACATGAAACACAGGGAAAAGGATTATATTGTTGTACATAGTTTAAACCATCACTCGTTTCAGTTAGAATATGAAACACAAGGAAAATGATAGTGTAAAAAAATAGGATATAGGCAACTACCTATATGCAATTCAAATGTGAACTTGTAAATAAATATTGTAATTACTGCAAAATGTTTATGATTTTGATTACATTGCCTCCCAGTCAATTAACCGAATCGATACTATTATAAGTTACAAACTAAAGTGCATTTTAATTTGTAAGTTTGTTGGTGTTTGTTACTTAACGCGTCAATAGAGCTAGGGATCATCATGACTGGCAAGCTGCAGGTAAAATAGGACCCCAAAAGAGACTGCTCCAGATTTGGTAAGAAGATGAATTGGTATATCCTAATTATATAATTTATTGTCACCCTAGTTAGAAAAAGACAACTGCCTGTCATACTTCGCCTCGCTCTGCTCATATTGGATCAGCAGTAATATTTCCCTATATATTACTTCCATGGCTGTACCATACAAAATGACAGCTCTTTTTTGTGCCGATTTGAAGCGCCTCCCTTGAGTGTACTGAGAACTAAATTTGACATTTATTCAAGGATTTTAATCCCTCTCATTATCACAGGATTTCTCTTTTTGTTTTGTGAACTAGATTTTAAACGAATAGAAGCCTTATGTTTCTACAGTTAAAGTTCATTTTCTATAAATGTAAAATCGGGGATGAAATCGATCAAAAATGAGAGACATAGTAGGCAGGCTGTGGTCCTGTATCAGCAGCTTTCCAGTTTAAAAAATAATCTGTGAGAAACGTCACTGTCTAGTCAACGTAGTCATATTTATCAATAAATAATATTATTTAATTTTATTTATTATAAATCTTACTCGACACAAAGAAATCTGAATTAATTTGTGAAACTAACACAAAATAGAATAAATAAATAACAAATTGAAATTATATTATTTTCACACAAGCAACATTATGATGACATTATATTATGACAAAAGGTAGCGGGAAAAAAATAATTTCATTTGTAACTAATTTAGATGTATTTTATTGTAAAAATAACAAAATGATAAGAAATAGTAGTGTATGCAGAATGCAGAAGCGGCCACCAGTTTACCTTCTTTCAAACACATGTTGAAGGCCTGGCTTATCGAGCAAGCTTTTTACGACTTTGATTTGTTCAAACTTAAAATATGATGTTAATAAATATATGTATGTACATATATTTGACATTAAATTGTTTTTTGTTATTATATTTTTTTACTGTAGACGTTTTTCGAGTACATTGTACTTGTTTATTGTATTTTTTAATTTATTTTTTGACATGCTGTTACTTTTCTTAATAACATTTACAGTAATGTGATTTTTAAATAGTAAACTAATCATGTATATTTATATTTATTGAATGTATAATGAACATGAACATTATATGTAAAGAATAATATGACGTATTTATGAATAAATGGATATTTTGATTATGATTGATTATTATGATTATGATTATCCACGCCATCAACTGAAGTTCTCAACAACCATACATTATATGTTATACATGCAATACACATAAATAAGCTATTAAATACAGAGTTTACGGAGATACTTACATAATAATGTGTATTTGACATGTATATCAATATTATTAATCAATAAGTGTGATGAACGACCTCTATTGGCTCTTGCGAGGCCCGGTCTCGTCCCAGTAGCTGGGAACAGGCGGCTCAAAGCTCGTTGCCATCTACCCTACTGGACTGGATTGGCCCAGGTTTGGTTGGTACTTTGTTTTATAGGTACCCTGTTTGGGTGCTTTGGTCAGTTCAAACTTGGAATGGACTTAATGCAGTTTGTTTCTAGTTTAAGTTCAGTTTGGCCGTGATGTGGACAATGCGGCGCACCCAGTGTTGCGCTTTACTTAAGGGCTGGACTTCTTTGAGCAGTTTTAGTGGCTTTAATCTGTACTATAAGGATCATGCCGAAATGTTAATTCTTGTTTCGGTGATATAATTGTGAACTCACGTTCACCTTTTGTATTTTCGAATAGAAACTCAAAGAAGAGCTTATTCAGGATCTCCACCTTTGTTAAGTTGTCTTAAACAATGAAGACGCTAAATTAGTTAGTCCAGCAATACGCAATCCTAATTGGTTTCCAATAGATTGTAGCGGAGCTTGATACTTTCCATAAAAAAATATGTCATTTTTAAGTTGAGCTTTGGCGCTTTAGAGTGACTGAAATTTTCAGGATTTTTTTTTCCTTCAAGTTTAATATTAGTTTTAAATAATTCCTTCCATTAGGACTTTACCCCAAAGTTTAGATAATTATTCTTCAATAATGTCATGACCTAATATTTCTTCTAAGTGGGTCCTCCACGTTTCACGTATTTCCATCGGTAATGATACTGGAGCAGAAACATCTTGTGCATTATAAGTGCATGGACCTGGCTAGGTGACTTGCTTCGATTTAAATTTTGTGATAGAAACAAAATTACTTTGAAAATGGACTTATTGGTGAACTACTAGGAAACTATACTTGAACAAACAAATTCAATGAACAATGCAATTGTGTTACAGAATATTATGATACAGAATATATATAGATATATTACTTGAAAAATGCTACTCAAAGAATGTGAAAATCCAGTGATAACGGATGCTGAACACAAATCGTAATAGAAACATTGAATAATGAAAATAGCAGAGAGTGGAAGCAATAAGTAATGTGGGGGAACCATGCATTTCGCATACGACTATATTCGTTCTCCTAGCGTAGCTATTCTATAGTCATGAGGACTGTTCTTTTGACTCGAAAATTTCTAAACCTCCGCTTATTATCTAAATCAATATTGAGGAATTTACATTTTTTTTTATTTATTTAGTTTACAAACAGTAACGTACAGTTATATACTCACACTTAAAAAATAAAAATAGCTTACAGTGAGTACATCACCTAGACAGTGAACCTAACTTTCACATATAATCTATCACATAAAATAACCTTCCTAGCAATTTATAAGTACTTAAAAACTAAACATACAATGAAACGAAGAACAGAGGGGAAAAAGGCACATTAACTAAATAAACCTTTACAATAATATCAATCTACTAATTTAGACAGTTCAATTTTAACAGCTGGTAGTTATTCTTCAAGACCACAAAAAATAAACACTTGTTCTTACAACTGACAGGAAGGTGTCTGATTTTTAATCAGTTTTAATATTAAATAGAACTGAACCTACCTCTTCCTCTCCGATTCAGTTTCAGTCCGGCCCGTTCGGGAACACTCATATTTCAAAAGAAACAATCTACCATGACAATAGATCAGCCATCTCCAATACTATTCCTTTTAATCTCTCTACATGTATAATCAAGAATTCAAAGAATTAAATCTTCTGTTATATTAAAATCTCTATCATAAAGGTCAGCGCAATATCAAATTTTAATCCGTACATGGTCAGTCCACTGAAGAAATAATATTGGAGAACTAAAAACATATCACGTGCATAGTTATCATGCACATGTGACTGAAAAATCTAATGCAATGTCATGCTTGCATGAATTATAAGTATTTCTATGAAATTATCGAAATAATAACTGATTTTCAACGTGAACAGTTGAATTATTATGACAAATAAAGATCTAATTGAGGAAATAATGTTACCACTAAACACACTTTTTTTAGAAAGCTTTTTCATGCTGGTCGAGAAATGGCGAATGATGTACATTATTGCAAGACGTCAATGATGATAAAATAAATTAAATTATTTAAAAGATCCATCTAATGCTAATTCTAATGAACTGCTGAAAATCGTAACATGAATGAATAATGTGATAACTTTGGCTTCTGTGGTACCATAAACATGCAATTTCGTTTCTTTTTTGTCATTTTTAGAGGTTATTTATTTATATCAGACAGTCAAACAAACGTTCACATAAGAAGGCAGTTTCTAATTGCAAATATACAGATATAGTTTTGTTGTTAATAAGAGTATTTTTGAATCACTTATTTTTTGTTTGTATGTGCTGGACATATAATAACTTCATTAAGTATGTAGGTGTTATGGCATTTATATTTTGGTACGTAAAATATACGTATCTATATCATCAAAATATGATACTTTAGGTCTGTATATTTGCGTCAACACAGTCAGAAAGAGAGAGACAGTAAGCTTCGCAGTAAACATATAACAAGAGAGGTTCTTTTCAACTTGAGTTCAGCAGGGTTTCCACAAATTCGGAAAAGATTTCTCGAAAACGAAACGCCATATAAGACACTCATGGAGCTTCTATCCTTGGCAGACCACTGTCATTGGTTATTTTTTTTAGCTAAGACGTCTTTTGGCGATTCGTTTACGATTGAAAAGTTTCCGAATTAGTGAAACAGACTGCTGGTTCTGGCATGGGAGTGAGGTTGAGTGAATAATCGGCAGATTTTAATTACTTTCAAGCAGCGTGGAGGCTATCAAGTTGAAAAGATAATACGATACATCGTGGTGGGCGCCCAGGTCCTTCCACGGAAGACACGGATATTGTGGTCTTGAACATGTCGGTTTACTCACGATTTTTTTCCTTCACCGTTAAGCGAGTACAAATCCACACATAACTTAAAATTACAAGTCATTGGTGTAGGGCCGGATTCGAACAAGGGTGCGCCTTGATGAAAAACAGAACCGCTGAGCCACACTCGCTTAAACGAAACAAAGATATTATAGTATTGATTTTACTATCTTACAAGCGGGTGAATATCATAATTCTTTTGAACATCTAAAAAAGTTGTATCAATATTCAATGATAGTACGATTAACAAGATAAAAAAAATATTCAATGATAGTACGATTAACAAGATAAAAAAATTTATGTAAAGTAAGAAGTAGAAGTAAACATAATAAAAATCTAATTAAGGCCGAAGACTAGTAGATATGAATTTGATCATTTATTTTCATTCTTATCCGACTTCCAAAAAAAAGGAAGTTATCAAGTCTTCTGAAGGTTTTTTTTTTTTTTTGTGGGTTTGTGTGGGTATGTTATGCGATTATTCCGTTATATATGAACCGATTTCTTTATTACCGATCAAAATATCTTTTTTTATTATTATTATAATATTTATGATTTTTGAGTTTCCAAAATGATCTCATATTTTTTTTCATTCGGTCTAGTCTCAGAGCTTTGAAGTCCATGCTTGTCGGGGCGCGCGCGGGGGCGACGCGATGTCCCGATCGTTGTTCTGTGGGTCTAGTAGGTACGTTATGAGAAAACCCAATAAACCAACAAATTGATAAAGTTTACGCAAACCAATTTTACCTATATTTCTAAAACGACTACTCGGACTTTGATGCGGTCTTCTGTGATGTGTTGAAGTTGGATTGGTGCATCTTTCTAGTTATTAATTACCATGACAACTCACCAGGGGGCGCTGTTGTATACATTACACCTTCTAAATTATAAGCTCATTTTTGATGCGGTTTTTTCTGATAGGCTTAGAGTTGTTTAGTAAATGAATTGCTTAACCAAACAGAAGGTTTGATCTCTTGATATTTGAAGTATTATTGTTTGACTGATTTTGTATGTAACCAAGTTTAATTATAATTAAAACTAGAGGTTTTTTTACATGAAATAGGCTCACGCCTGACTACAACTTGCCTGATGTTAAGCAACGTTATAATCTACGATCTAGCGCGCTTGCCTAGAAGAAACCAGTTTATTCTCGACGAAGACCGACAAATTATAATTGAGGGGGAGTCTTTGGAACTTCAAATGTATAACGGTGCCTCCTTGCCGAACCTCTACTCGTGCGATTTATTTATTTTATTTATACTTGTATTTATTCTAATAAACGTTTTGATTCTGATGTTTGATTTCATTATTTACTACATTTACCAAAGGGGTATGGTAATTTTACCGGTAAATGTGATTAATTCGAAAGTTTTTACCACTTTTACCAAGAGCACTGGTAATTATGCATAATTCCCGGTAATTATACATAATAACCGCATCATCCACATTTACCGTAACATATACATTGTTCAACCTAATAACGGTATCTTAATTATGATAAAAACGCCGCGCTACAGCTATTTAAATAGAACTGATGGCCAAATTGAGTCAGTAATCAGTGAGCAGTAATCCAGCCACGATGGAGCTCACCTATATTAGTCTCGCGGTAGTGACGATCGCCACGCTCTTGTATTACTACTTTACAAGAACATTTAACTATTGGAAAAATTTAGGTGTTCCCGGTCCAAAACCAATTCTTTTCTTCGGCAATGTCGGGCCATCCGCTTTGAGAAACAAAAACTATAGTGTACTCTTTCAAGAAATTTACAATCAATACCCAAATGAGAAAGTCGTCGGTGTTTATAGGATGACCACACCTGCATTGGTCATCCGGGATTTGGATATAATCAAACATATTTTGATCAAAGACTTCGATGTGTTTCCGGACCGTGGAATTGAATTCAGCAAGGAGGGTCTGGGAGCGAACCTGTTCCATTCGGACGGCGAAACATGGCGCGTGCTCAGGAACCGCTTCACCCCCATCTTCACTTCCGGAAAACTGAAGAACATGTTGTACCTCATCACAGAACGTGGAGGCAACTTTATCAAATATATTGAAGAAATTACTGCTTTGAACCCGGAACAAGAGGTACATAATCTTGTGCAGAAATACACAACCTCTACCATCGCCGCTACCGCCTTCGGTCTCGACATTGACACTCAGCACGACCAAGATATGATCGACACTTTGAAGAGGGTTGACAAATTAATTTTCGCACAGAACTTCGCCACTGAACTGGACATGTTGTATCCTGGTATATTGAAGAGTATAAACATGTCAATATTGCCCACTTTTGTAAAAACCTTCTTTAATGGTATCGTAAGGGACGTTATACGCCAGAGAGATGGCAAGCCCACAAACCGAAAAGATTTCATGGATTTAATTTTGGAACTAAGACAACAAGGACAAGTTACTGGAACGAAGAGAAATGATGATGAGAAACAATTAAAATTGGAACTGACAGAAGATGTGATTGCTGCTCAAGCTTTCGTATTCTATGCTGGTGGATACGAAACCAGCGCTACCACAATGGCTTTTATGCTTTACGAGCTAGCCAAAAATCCTGAAATTCAGGAGAAATTAGTCGTTGACATTGAGGAAGTACTTAAGAGACATAATGGAGAGTTAACATATGATACAATTCAAGACATGACCTATCTAGAAAAAGTATTCGATGAGACTCTCCGAAAGTATCCTGTGGTAGATCCTTTGCAGAGATCTGCCGGAGTCGATTACAAAGTTCCTGGAACCAACATCACCATCCCAAAAGGCACTTTGGTAGTAATGCCTGTCATGGGAATACAACACGATCCCAAATACTATCCTGACCCAGAAAAGTTCGATCCAGAGAGGTTTGCTCCTGAAAATGCCAGAAGCATGCACTCGTGTGCCTATCTGCCGTTCGGAGCTGGACCTAGAAATTGTATTGGTAAGTCATCTCAATATTTATTATATCTTATATTAGATTTAGTTTTGAACCCAATTAAAAACGAGAACTTATTGATATGAAACCACTACAGTTTAAGTCAAGGCTAACCATAGATCAACATGAAATTTTATCAGTTCTGGTGTTTTTTTATTATATTTAAGATAGTTTCTCGTTAGACTACAACTTGGCTGATGTTAAGCATAACTGCAGTCTTGCGCGTTTGCCTCTAAACCCCCGATTATCTCGACTTAAGGCGAGGCATTTTCGCGCGAACTACGATTTTAGGAGGTGAGGTGTGGGGGGCCGCCCGCGCGTCTCACTCCGCGCGCTGTCCATTTCTCGTAACGTTAGCACTACGCCACAGTATAAATATTTCAGCTGTTATACCATGATCAACTTTTATTAATGTAAAATGTTATTTTTGTCAGTTTTAAATAAGCTAAGTAATAATTTATTACTTTATATCTATAAATATAAAACAAAGTCGTGTTTGTTGTTTGAAAAAAAAAATACATAGGTTATATTAATAAAATTGCCGTGACTTTGTATATTCGCTGCTTAGATACCTAACATGCAAAAAAAAAATATCACCACATTTATTACGTTTATTATCGTATACATTCTGTTTGGATATTCTGCTTGGATCTGTTTTTAGGGTTCCGTACCCAAAGGGTAAAAACCGGGACACTATTACTAAGACTTCGCTGTCTGTCTGTCTGTCCGTCCGTATGTCACCAGGCTGTATCTTATAAACCGTGATAGTTAGACAGTTTTATTTAGAAGATGTGTTTCTGTTGCCGCAATTATTTTATTTATTTCGAACACATACAGTCGTAACAACAAATATAAATTACCATAATTATTACGTTTATGATTGTATAAATTCAGCTTGGTTCTGTTTTGTGTATTATGTGACAAACTAATGATGTTATAATATACTCACTCATCATTGATATTATTTTGAGATAATTTATCATCACATTCTGCAAGTCATTCTTTATCAGCTGTAGAGTTTATAGTCAATAGTAAATGATAAAAAAAAAAAATAGATCGGCCTATTTTATGGTATTATTGTTTAGTACATGATCCACTTACCTATCTGTCGTTGAAGTATTGAAATTCACAGGTTGCAATTCTACTAATGGACTGGTAGTATTAGATACTCGTGACTGCTTTTTCGACCTAAATTAAATAATTATAGGGTTCTCGTACATAGGTACATACTTTTGGTCATACTGATATAATTTAGTCTGTGGCAAGTAATGACGAAAATTTACGAAATCAACTAAAATTATAGAAAGTTCTCATATACCTGAGGAGAAACATAAAGAATAAAAAAATTGGGCCACATTTAGAAATATTGTTGCGTGCTTAGTAATTTTACTTTAAAAAAAGAGTAAACTTCATAATTTTACTATAAAAGGGAGTAATTTACATACCGTTTCTTATAGTTCTCTTTCCCTGTCCTTCTTTTGGATATTAACACTGATTTCTTCCTAACTTTATTTTTTTTACTAGCCATTTTCAATTATTACACTGTGGCAAGAATGTAAGAACGGGCGGAGAAAAATTGGCACAGGTCTAACGTTGGCAAGCGCCCGATTGCGACTGACGGGGTAGCGGGCGGCGCGGCGTCTTGTCAAACTGCTGGGAAATATTCAAGTTTTGGGATTAATAATTAACTCAAAATTATAGGACTTTAGTTGAAACCCAAATTTTAGCAGGTTCTCTGTAGTATTTAAAGAGAAACATTTCTATATAAAAATGATGTGTATAGTCAGAAATTTTATTAATAATATATTCGATTTAGACTTTTACATTAAGCTGTCTTTGGAATTTTTTATGATCGAGTAAAGTATACCCTATCGTGTAACAAATTAGCACATTCCTCAGACAATATCCTTAAGTATATTTTTTGCAAGACCGATATTAAGGAGTAAATACCTAAAAAATTTGATATAGTAAAACGTTTTTCTCCGCTTTTTCACTGGTGACTCGCCTTAAAGACCGATAAATTACAATACATTAAAATGATAAAATAGTATGTTTTGTACGCAATCACTTATTGTTGTCTTAATAGATCCTTCGCAACATCAGTAATGATACATTTTGTTTCACAGGCATGCGTTTCGCCAAGGTCCAGTCCCGCGTGTGTATAATCAAGATGCTCACAAATTTCCGAGTGGAGACGTCCAAGAACACCCCCAGGGTAATGTCAATTTGCCCGAAGAGAAATATCGTCGGCCCCCACGGCGGCATCAAACTGAACATCACCAGAAGACGCTAAATAGGTACCGCAAGAAAAATTAAAACGGCTATGGATTTTTAAAAACAGCACAAGTAAGAGAATTTTTTTTTAAAGATTTTTTTTCTAAAAAAAAGTTATGTATATTTTACATTAAGGGAATAAATCAAAATTATTAAACACATACTGCATTCTCTTTCTTATTTACCAAACAAATATCCCCAGATTCCGGTCGCCGTTAAACCAGCCGAACAATAAAACATTTTAATCTCCAGGCGGCAAAATCCGAAGAATGTAAAATGAGTCCTTTGTCTTATATCTCAGAAAGTCGTTTAGTGGCGCGAGCTCTCGCTCCGTAGAAGTAGGCCAAGGCACCCGTTGGCGACGCCAAAGTAGCTGCGGCTTTATTTACCGACGCGGACGTCCGAAACCTGAATTGATTCTACCTGGCCCGTCTTGAGTGTGAAACATTTTTAGCGTAGCGGTGCCGCTCTTAATGAATTAACTTTTAATTTTTCACTCTTTAATTTTACACCTGCTCTTCAGGTATTCAGTTAGGCTACTTTGTTTTATGGTTAGTTGTTTAGTGTTTTTGGTTTAAAACATCAGAGTATAAGAAAAGTAGCATGTGAGGTACTGTAGCTGTACAGTTGTAGTTGTACAAAGTAGCATGTGAGGTACTGTAGCTCTACAGTTGTAGTTGTACAAAGTAACATGTGAGGTACTGTAGCTCTACAGTTGTAGTTGTACAAAGTAACATGTGAGGTACTGTAGCTCTACAGTTGTAGTTGTACAAAGTAGCATGTGAGGTACTGTAGCTCTACAGTTGTAGTTGTACAAAGAACCATGTCAGGTACTGTAGCTCTACAGTTGTAGTTGTACAAAGTAACATGTGAGGTACTGTAGCTCTACAGTTGTAGTTGTACAAAGTAACATGTGAGGTACTGTAGCTCTACAGTTGTAGTTGTACAAAGTAACATGTGAGGTACTGTAGCTCTACAGTTGTAGTTGTACAAAGTAACATGTGAGGTACTGTAGCTCTACAGTTGTAGTTGTACAAAGTAACATGTGAGGTACTGTAGCTCTACAGTTGTAGTTGTACAAAGTAACATGTGAGGTACTGTAGCTCTACAGTTGTAGTTGTACAAAGTAACATGTGAGGTACTGTAGCTCTGCAGTTGTAGTTGTACAAAGTAACATGTGAGGTACTGTAGCTCTACAGTTGTAGTTGTACAAAGTAACATGCGAGGTACTGTAGCTCTACAGTTGTAGTTGTACAAAGTAACATGTGAGGTACTGTAGCTCTACAGTTGTAGTTGTTCAGAGTAACATGTGAGGTACTGTAGCTCTGCAGTTGTAGTTGTAAAAAGTAACATGTGAGGTACTGTAGCTCTGCAGTTGTAGTTGTACAAAGTAACATGTGAGGTACTGTAGCTCTACAGTTGTAGTTGTACAAAGTAACATGTGAGGTACTGTAGCTCTACAGTTGTAGTTGTACAAAGTAACATGTGAGGTACTGTAGCTCTACAGTTGTAGTTGTACAGAGTAACATGTGAGGTACTGTAGCTCTACAGTTGTAGTTGTACAAAGTAACATGTGAGGTACTGTAGCTCTGCAGTTGTAGTTGTACAAAGTAACATGTGAGGTACTGTAGCTCTACAGTTGTAGTTGTACAAAGTAACATGTGAGGTACTGTAGCTCTGCAGTTGTAGTTGTACAAAGTAACATGTGAGGTACTGTAGCTCTACAGTTGTAGTTGTACAAAGTAACATGTGAGGTACTGTAGCTCTACAGTTGTAGTTGAACAAAGTAACATGTGAGGTACTGTAGCTCTACAGTTGTAGTTGTACAAAGTAACATGTGAGGTACTGTAGCTCTACAGTTGTAGTTGTACAAAGTAACATGTGAGGTACTGTAGCTCTACAGTTGTAGTTGTACAAAGTAACACGTGAGGTACTGTAGCTCTACAGTTGTAGTTGTACAAAGTAACATGTGAGGTACTGTAATCTTATATAATCTCATATGAGATTAGATGAGATTAGATGAGATAATATGAGATAATATGAGATAATATGAGATTATATGAGATTATATGAGATTAGATGAGATTATATGAGATTAGATGAGATTAGATGAGACTAGATGAGATTATATGAGATAAGATGAGATTAGATAAGATAATATGAGATTATATGAGATTATATGAGAAAAGATGAGATTATATGAGCTTATATGAGATTATATGAGATTAGATGAGATTATATGAGATTAGAGGAGATTATATGAGATTAGATGAGATTAGATGAAATTAGATGAGATTATATGGGTGTTAGATGAGATTAGATGAGATTAGATGAGATTATATGGGAGTTAGATGAGATTAGATAAGATTAGATGAAATTATATGAGATTAGATGAGATTAAATGAGATTAGATGAGATTAGATGAGATGAGATGAGATTATATGAGATTATATGACATTAGATGAGATTATATGAGATTATATGAGATAATGTGGGATTATATGAGATTATATGAGATTAGATGAGATTATATGACATTAGATGAGATTATATGAGATTATATGAGATAATGTGGGATTATATGAGATTATATGAGATTAGATGAGATTAGATGAGATTAGATGAGGTTAGATGAGATTAGATGAGATTATATGAGATTATATGACATTAGATGAGATTATATGAGATAATGTGGGATTATATGAGATTAGATGAGATTAGATGAGATTATATGAGATTAGATGAGATTAGATGAGATTAGATGAGATTAGATGAGATTAGATGAGGTTAGATGAGATTAGATGAGATTATATGAGATTATATGACATTAGATGAGATTATATGAGATTATATGAGATAATGTGGGATTATATGAGATTAGATGAGATTAGATGAGATTAGATGAGATTATATGAGATTAGATGAAATAAGATGAGATTAGATGAGATTAGATGAGATTAGATGAAATTATATGAGATTAGATGAGATTAGATGAGATTAGATAAGATAATATGAGATCAGATGAGATGAGATGAGATTAGATGAGATTAGATGAGATTAGATGAGATAAGATGAGATTAGATGAGATAATATGAGATTATATGAGATTAGATGAGATTATATGAGCTTATATGAGATTATATGAGATAATGTGGGATTATATGAGATTATATGAGATAAGATGAGATTAGATGAGATTAGATGAGATTAGATGAGATTAGATGAGATTAGATGAGATTAGATGAGATAAGATGAGATTAGATGAGATTATATGAGATTATATGACATTAGATGAGATTATATGAGATAATGTGGGATTATATGAGATTATATGAGATTAGATGAGATTATATGACATTAGATGAGATTATATGAGATTATATGAGATAATGTGGGATTATATGAGATAATATGAGATTAGATGAGATAAGATGAGATTAGATGAGGTTAGATGAGATTAGATGAGATTATATGAGATTATATGACATTAGATGAGATTATATGAGATTATATGAGATAAGATGAGAATAGATGAGATTAGATGAGGTTAGATGAGATTAGATGAGATTATATGAGATTATATGACATTAGATGAGATTATATGAGATTATATGAGATAATAAGGGATTATATGAGATTAGATGAGATTAGATGAGATGAGATGAGATTATATGAGATTAGATGAAATAAGATGAGATTAGATGAGATTAGATGAGATTAGATGAAATTATATGAGATTAGATGAGATTAGATAAGATAATATGAGATCAGATGAGATTAGATGAGATTAGATGAGATTAGATGAGATTAGATGAGATTAGATAAGATTAGATGAGATAATATGAGATTATATGAGATTATATGAGATTAGATGAGATTATATGAGCTTATATGAGATTATATGAGATTATATGAGATAATGTGGGATTATATGAGATTATATGAGATTAGATGAGATTAGATGAGATTAGATGAGATTAGATGAGATTAGATGAGATTAGATGAGATTAGATGAGATTAGATGAGATTAGATGAGATTATATGAGATTATATGAGATTATATGAGATTATATGAGATTATATGAGATTATATGAGATTAGATGAGATTAGATGAGATTAGATGAGATTATATGAGATTAGATGAAATAAGATGAGATTAGATGAGATTAGATGAGATTAGATAAGATAATATGAGATCAGATGAGATTAGATGAGATTAGATGAGATTAGATGAGATTAGATGAGATTTGATGAAATTAGATGAGATTAGATGAAATTAGATGAGATTATATGGGTGTTAGATGAGACTAGATGAGATTAGATGAGATTATATGGGAGTTAGATGAGATTAGATAAGATTAGATGAAATTATATGAGATTAGATGAAATTAGATGAGATTATATGGGTGTTAGATGAGATTAGATGAGATTAGATGAGATTATATGGGAGTTAGATGAGATTAGATAAGATTAGATGAAATTATATGAGATTAGATGAGATAAGATGAGATTAGATGAGATTAGATGAGATTAGATGAGATTAGATGAGATAAGATGAGATTATATGAGATTAGATGAGATTAGATGAGATTAGATGAGATTAGATGAGGTTAGATGAGATTAGATGAGATTAGATGAGATTAGATGAGATTAGATGAGATTAGATGAGATCAGATGAGATTAGATGAGATCAGATGAGATTATATGAGATTATATGACATTAGATGAGATTATATGAGATTATATGAGATAATGTGGGATTATATGAGATTATATGAGATTAGATGAGATAATATGACATTAGATGAGATTAGATGAGATTAGATGAGATTAGATGAGATTATATGAGATTAGATGAGATTAGATGAGATTATATGAGATTATATGACATTAGATGAGATTATATGAGATTATATGAGATTATATGAGATTATATGAGATAATGTGGGATTATATGAGATTAGATGAGATTAGATGAGATTAGATGAGATAATATGACATTAGATGAGATTAGATGAGATTAGATGAGATTAGATGAGATTATATGAGATTATATGAGATTATATGATATTATATGAGATTAGATGAGATTAGATGAGATTAGATGAGATTAGATGAGATTAGATGAGATTATATGAGATTAGATGAAATAAGATGAGATTAGATGAGATTAGATGAGATTAGATGAGATTAGATGAGATTAGATGAGATTAGATGAGATTAGATAAGATTAGATGAGATAATATGAGATTAATGAGATTATATGAGATTAGATGAGATTATATGAGCTTATATGAGATTATATGAGATAATGTGGGATTATATGAGATTATATGAGATTAGATGAGATTAGATGAGATTAGATGAGATAAGATGAGATTAGATGAGATAATATGAGATTATGTGGGATTAAATGAGATTATATGAGATTAGATGAGATTAGATGAGATTAGATGAGATTAGATGAGATTAGATGAGATTAGATGAGATTAGATGAGATTAGATGAGATTAGATGAGATTAGATGAGATTAGATGAGATTAGATGAGATTAGATGAGATTAGATGAGATTAGATGAGATTAGATGAGATTAGATGAGATTAGATGAGATTAGATGAGATTAGATGAGATTAGATGAGATAATATGAGATTATATGAGATTATATGAGATTATATGAGATAAGATGAGATTATATGAGCTTATATGAGATTATATGAGATTAGATGAGATTATATGAGATTAGATGAGATTATATGAGATTAGATGAGATTTGATGAAATTAGATGAGATTAGATGAAATTAGATGAGATTATATGGGTGTTAGATGAGACTAGATGAGATTAGATGAGATTATATGGGAGTTAGATGAGATTAGATAAGATTAGATGAAATTATATGAGATTAGATGAAATTAGATGAGATAATATGGGTGTTAGATGAGATTAGATGAGATTAGATGAGATTATATGGGAGTTAGATGAGATTAGATGAGATTAGATGAGATAATATGAGATTATATGAGATTATATGAGATTATATGAGATAAGATGAGATTATATGAGCTTATATGAGATTATATGAGATTAGATGAGATTATATGAGATTAGATGAGATTATATGAGATTAGATGAGATTAGATGAGATTTGATGAAATTAGATGAGATTAGATGAGATTAGATGAGATTATATGAGATTATATGAGATTATATGAGATTATATGAGATTATATGAGATTATATGAGATTATATGAGATTAGATGAGAGAGATTATATGAGATTATATGAGATTGACAAATTGAGGTTGAACGCGTTTCATGTGATTTTATAGAAACACATCCATTACCAGCATCTCCATATTCTTCATCACGAATTGCTACTCCCAGTCCAGTATCCACCAATGGAACTGCATCAGCATCTACCGTCACTGGACCGAGAACACCGCTTGAGCCCGTGTTCTATACACCGTCTTTGGAATCTTCACCAAGCACACACCGCCAACCACTAACCCCTCGAAAGCTAAACTTAAATACGACTCGGACAATTCGGATACACCTAAGAAATCCAGAGTCCGCCCATTCACTGAACTCAGTGACTCTGACGACTCCATTCCGCCACCAAAGAAATGTAAAGGCCGTTCATTTTTTGATTTGAGTGATGATGATATCTTTTAACTTACTTTACCTTGTAAAGAATGATAACATTTGTTTGTTTATGACATTTTTTTGTTTTGTTTTTCTATTCTGTGGAATTATGTCCCTTCTGGGGTCACAAAAAAAATAAAAAGTTTAATATTTCAGCCAAATCTGAAAAACGATCTAGTTTTAAATTGCTATTATGATGCTATGATTATAAGGTAATAAATGAGACTGATTTTATAAAAATACCGACTATGTTTTTTCCCCTAAATTTTTACCTCGTTTTGTGTATGACCCCTATAACTTAATTGAAACTCTGCAGAAATCTGTAGTGTTTTTTTCCGCTGCGACTGCTCCTTAACCGACATCAAACAACAAACTTGATGGTTTTTAGGTGTGTTCCTCCATATACCACCGCCACACCTCACCTCCTAACCAACGTGGCCTCCGTGGATTTCAAGATGTTAACATCTTGACATATTTCTCCAGAGTTTCAGTTACAATGGATTTCCGCAAAGTAACGCCTGATTCAATATCTTATAACTTAAATGTTAAACAGCTTTTTGAGTTACATTGTGTTAAGGTACCAGTAGGTCCTGCACTAGGAATGCCCGTATCACGGTCACCTACGATAGCGCCTTACATATAATATCTCCTTGGCGGTGCGATTACTGGTAAACTGGTAAATAACACATCTCTTTTTTAATGAATGCTTTACCATACGACAACCAAGTTCTTGTTTGAAAAGTTTCTTAAATTCGCCACAATATAATAGTTTTTTTGGTGGCGTGTATAACTAACAGTGGTTTTTGACTACGAATTTCCAAAAGCCCTTAGACAATAAAGTACTGAATCTGCCCATAAAAGATTTATATAGTATACTTACCAGTAATTCTGATGTTATGTACAGAAATAGTAACGAATCTACTTCGCAAACTATCCCGAATCAGACGGAGAGAGTACTATTATATACTCCTGCAATAGGTACCTAAACAAACATATGACATATATTTGTGGCGATATATAGGAAAGATTGGTGCATGTTGTTTATTGAACAACAGCAGATGAGAGATATGAGAAAATAGGCACCACTAAATATTACTATGTAGGCAGTACCTAAGCTTATAATCATTTATATGCTATGTACCTATATATGTTTGCATGAAACAGTAAACCCGGCTGTCAGTCATAGTCACGCTACGGGCGCGTGACTGCTCAGTTGGCGGAGGTAATCGCATGCGATTACCAATGTTTAGCAATTGTTGACGCGGTCAGTCCTTGGATCTATAATCTCATATAATCTCATATAATCTCATATAATCTCATATAATCTCATATAATCTCATATAATCTCATATAATCTCATATAATCTCATATAATCTCATATAATCTCATATAATCTCATATAATCTCATATAATCTCATCTAATCTCATCTAATCTCATGCGATCTCATATAATCTCATCTAATCTCATCTAATCTCATCTAATCTCATCTAATCTCATAAAATCTCATATAATCTCATCTAATCTCATCTAATCTCATCTCATCTCATATAATCTCATCTAATCTCATATAATCTCATATAATCTCATCTAATCTCATCTAATCTCATCTAATCTCATCTAATCTCATCTAATCTCATCTAATCTCATCTAATCTCATCTAATCTCATCTAATATCATCTGATCTCATCTGATCTCATCTAATCTCATCTAATCTCATATAATCTCATCTAATCTCATCTAATCTCATCTAATCTCATCTAATCTCATCTAATCTTATCTTTATATCTCTTATCTATATCTCTTATCTAATCTCATATAATCTCATATAATCTCATATAATCTCATATAATCTCATATAATCTCATATAATCTCATATAATCTCATATAATCTCATATAATCCCATATAATCTCATATAATCTCATCTAATCTCATATAATCTCATAAACCTAAGTTATCTGCTAACTCGGGGTCGATCATCGATACCGCGGAGCCGTCGTCTAACAACGTGTACGTGCTAATTATACCGCTCGGGCCGGGAACGCATTTCATAAGCGCGAATTCTTCTTCCGACTCCGATAACTTCTCAGTCGAATTCGATGAGTACTCGCAGTCATCTTGCACGATGTGATTTACAGTTGCATCTTTGTCCGTCGTAGGCAATGAGGTTTTACTAATTTATATAGAAGATCATTGGTCGTAGGTATTTGTTTATGTATGTCTTGGCCGTCTCGGCTTTTATCAGCTGGTCGTGACGTCACACCAAACTTCAACCAGTGCAGTAGGCGGTGATGGGCCATACCACAGTTGTGTATGTAACAAACAGGTTTCGTGCATGCTTCGCTGTTATGTTGCGTTGAAGATAAGCAACGATAGCATATTCCGTGAGTTTTTACAAACTTCTATCTATCTCGGCGCATCGCACGTTTGAAATCTTTGCATTCGGGTAATGTATGAATGCTTTTTTCACAAAATAAGCATTTCTTCTCATCGGTGACGGAGGCTGTGTACACGTATGATCGCTTGACTGTAACGGGTTCCGTCGACTTCTTGTTTTCTCTGGGCTGAGTACATCCAACGAGCGATATCATCTCAGCTTCTACCTTCAAATATGTAGCTAACAATTCTAGCTTAGATCAGCCGTCACGTAGTCGGCTGTAGGCGAAGTCCGTCCATTTAGGTAACAAAGAATAAAATTTAGAAACAACAGCTACAACGAGCTTGGGACTTCTGCCCGCTTGCCCGCCGTCTCCACGGCGCGGCACCGCATGCTGGCATCTCTGAGCCCCCGAATGATCTGGGTCACGATGAGACTGTAACGTAATTGACCGAACTCGCACGACCTACTTTTTGACTTTATCGCTCTTAGAAACTTATCGAAAGTGTCCTCGCGTTGATAAGTTTAAAAAAATACGTGACGCTCGTAGTTAATATTACGCGTCGGATCACAATGCTTTTGAAACTTTTTCACAAGTACGTCGTAGTTTAACAGGGCTTCTTCGTCTAACTCTAAATCCTCAAGAATTTCACGGCCACACTTCCCGATCACATAAAGAAATAACGCGCACTTCTCCCGGGACGATGCATTATCTTTGCCGGACGCAATAAGATAATAGTCGAAGGCAGATTTCCAATCCCGCCAGTTCGCTACCATCACAGAGCTTTGAAGTCCATGCTTGTCGCCCTGGGGGGGCGCGCGCGGGGGCGATGTGGCCCGATCGTTGTTCTGTGGCTACCATGTTGCCGTCCTCGCTCATGGCAGCCGGCTGCTGCAAAGCCGTGAACGTGATGTCTTTCGACATTGTTCGACGACTGAGTTGTCCCCCGAGGTCAACAAACCAAAACAATACTTTCCAAGGACTAGTTTACACCTGACACCATGTTGTAGCTGGGAGTATTGATAAATTAAACCACTCGGTTATGCATCACAATGACAACTGTCTTTTATTGGTTTAAGTCTAGACTACCCTCAACAGTAGGTAGTCAATTTCATCTAGTGCGCGTATAGTTGCGACGCAATTATTGACTTTCACGGCGAATGACGTCATGTCATGTTGATAACTACTAGGTAATGATGGTAGCTTCTTCAATTACATCGTCAGGTTCTGAATAATCAGATCAGCTCGGCCGAACCGTAGTTCGAGAGCTTCCAAAATATCAGAAGGTGGCGTGTTGCCAATCAGCAGGTCAGTCAGCTTCCTTAGCCTCACCTCTCAGTGCGCGACGAAGTCTCCACAAATTTTCAGAGTCGGTGAAGTCGCACACACGCGTCGAGTCTTCGTACGCGTGCTTGAAGTGGAGCCACTCCACAAGGTCACCGCTGAATGCAGGAAGGTCGCGCGGCGCGCGGTGTGCCGAGCCGGCTGAGCAGGCGCTCCGAGCGAGGCGATGTTGACTGCTTCATCAGGTCCTGCAGCGTGTAGGCGAGCTGCTGTACGCGGTCGTCCTTTTTCTTTTGGGGCCGAATATTACTACAGTTGCGTTCCAGCCAATCCTCCACGCTCGGCTTGCGTGCAGGTTCCGGTAGCGTCTTCCCGCCATCTCTGTTGCCAAGATCAGGTTCGGATGGTACATCAGTGCTCACGTGTCGGAAGCAGGCGGCGTCGACCTCCGCGAGGTCAGCTTCCAATCTTTTGTCGATCAAATCCATCTGAATCTAGGCTTTAGCTGCAGCTGCTTCCAGCTCAAGCTTCTTGCGTCTTGCTGTCGACGAGGCCTGAGATCTCCTCGTGCACCGCGTGCACGACGTACGTTGGGATGCACACGTCATAGGCTGTAGCGTATCGTGTAGGGAACGTTGCGCACGTATGCATCCGTTGTTTCCTGCGACCGTGAGGGACAATAGCTGCCACAGAAAACCTTCTCAGTAGGGTTGAGTAACAAAATATTCTTCACGTTGGTTTTCGTTTTCGATGTTTCCGCCATCTTTTTGCACTGGTTACCGCAATGATTCGGCCGAAGGATCAAAATTGTAGATGATAAGAACGAAAGCACCGAATGTATGGTTTATAACGTGAAGAATACGGGCGCGGGTCAAACATTTGTCGCGCACAACACTACAGAGTTCATTTGTTTGAGAAATCAGGGATTATTTCAACCACACGACCGGCCACCGGCGCGGTCGGACAGCAAGCCGAATCTACAATTTATATTATGTCAGATTATCAAATGTGAAGCGCACCCGCATTTCTACCCTTTATTAATAAAAATATTGTACAAATGTACCTATTACACACTATTGCTCTGTGCCAGTAGATGGCGCTAGTAGTACTCAAAACAATGGTGCGCGTCGCCAACACACACACATTCCCATAACATAAAATAACAGCATATAAAATAACAGCATAAAATTAAGTAACAGCCATACTTTCGCTTTTATATTAATTACCTGATACTATATTTACATATTTTATAGCCATACATATGTAGATTGTGTCACGATGAATCGTATAAAACAACTTGATAAGTATAATTTGTTTACTTATAATATTTACAAATATATATATCGCTTTTTATGATGTTAATTCTTACATCACAAAAAAGGTAGGTCTGTATGTAATAAGGTTGATTTTTGAGTACCGGTTTTTTTATTATCTGAGTCAGCTGACGAATGAAGTCATACATGCATAAGCTAGGTACTGTTTATCACCCGAAAAAACTAAGGTATCTTGCTAGTTGGAGTTGCCACTGCAAAGTCTTGAAACTCCCTGTCTGACTCTCTGTTCCCCGCGAACTACAATCTGTGCTACATTCTAACGATCTTCAAAGCGGATCTGAAACAGTTTTTTACAGTAAGCACCTTCACTCTTATACCAATTGGCGTTGGTGGTTGACGAATTATCTTGATCAAGTAGAAGATGAATGAGCCAAATACCAAACCATTTTTTTAATGCTGGTTAATAAGTACATAGATATTTGTGAGGCTATTACTATTAGTATGTACATTATGTACATTGTTGTAGAATTTATGTGCTAGGTTTAGGTATGTGTTATAGTTTCAAACCTATCATCTATCCTAGACGCTACAATGAAACGGCGCTGTCTATTTTTATTTCATATTAGATATAAAAACTTGACCTATACATTTTTAGTTACATTTTATAAAGATTTTTGGTTATAATTACCTACCATCCTAACTATAGGTTATATTAAAATAGTCTTTATTCACTTGTGAGATTTGGAAAGACATTATCGAAACTAGCTGACATTATGACCTGTAAGAGATAGAAATACACAAAGCTGTGGCGATCAAATGTCATTTAATTTGATCAAATGGCTACGAACTAAATTTCGGTAGCAGTTCGGGAAGAATTAGTAAGAGCCTTATTTTTGCCTGTTTCTCTTGTTCATTCCTTAACACATTATCCGTTACTACCGAGTTATTTTCTGCTCTGCGACCGAACTTTAGGTAATCTCACTGCAGCAAAAATAATAATTCTATTTATTATCCAATTTACCATCTCCAACTACACACTTACTAATAGTACCGTACAGTGCTGCGCACTATCTTTTATCTTTTATCCTATAATATTTGTCATTTATTTCATTTTATTTTATTTACTGGCATGGAATTTTCCAAGAGTTGTTTGAAACAATTAGAGCCAATTGAATAGGAGATTAATAAAAGTAGATGGTTTAATTATTATAATTTATTTACAACCGTTAATTTTTTAACGTTTTAAAAATATTTGGACAATATTATATATGTGATTTTGCCAAATTTACAGAATTATTCGTTTTTTATGCATATGTCTTTCAAATAATTATTTTTACAGACTTTACTTTGTTTTGCCCTTATATAATTGCTAAATTTTCTCAGATAATATTATTTTGGTTACAGTTCAAAGCTAGGCATCAACAAGGGCTAACAAATATATGTAAAGATTTCCAATAATAACTAAAACAATGGCTAAATCTTATTTATCCAAGTAAATTTCCTGGTCTCCGGCCAAATACATTCAGTCTTTGAATAAAATGAGCTATAAGGAATAGTTTTGATTTATTCCCTTAATGTAAAATATACATAATTTTTTTAGAAAATTAATCCTCAAAAAATATATAGTCTCATACTTGTGCTGTTTTTGAAAATACATAGCCGTTTTAATTTTTCTTGCGGTATTTAGCGTCTTCTGGTGATGTTCAGTTTGATGCCGCCGTCGGGGGCGACGATAATTCTCTTCGGGCAAATTGGCATTACCCTGGGGGTGTTCTTGGATATCTCTACTCGGAAATTTGTGAGCATCTTGATTATACACACGCGGGACTGGACCTTGGCGAAACGCATGCCTGTGAAACAAAATAAATGTATCATTACTGATGTTGCGAAGGACCTATTCAGACAACAATACGTGATTGCGTACAAAACATACTATTTTATCATTTTAGTTTAGTTTTTAAGTTAAGTTTTTAAGTCGAGGTAATCAGGATTTTAGAGGCAAACGCGCTAGATCGTAGACTGCTATTATGCTTAACATCAGCCAAGTTGTAGTCAAACGAGAAACTATCTTAGATAAAATAAAAAACACCAGAACTGATAATCATAAAATTTCGTGTTGGTCTATGGTTAGCCTTGACTTAAACTGTACTGGTTTCATATCAATAAGTTCTCGTTTTTAATTGGGTTCAAAACTAAATCTAATATAAGATATTATAAATATTGAGATGACTTACCAATACAATTTCTAGGTCCAACTCCGAACGGCAGATAGGCACACGAGTGCATGCTTCTGGCATTTTCAGGAGCAAACCTCTCTGGATCGAACTTTTCTGGGTCAGGATAGTATTTGGGATCGTGTTGTATTCCTGTGACAGGCACTACTACTATAGTGCCTTTTGGGATGGTGATGTGAGTTCCTGGAACTTTGTAATCGACTCCGACACATCTCTGCAAAGGATCTACCAGAGGATACTTTCGGAGAGTCTCATCGAATACTTTTTCTAGATAGGACATGTCTTGAATTGCCTCATATGTTAACTCTCCATTATGTCTCTTAAGTACTTCCTCAATGTCAACGACTAATTTCTCCTGAATTTCAGGATTTTTGGCTAGCTCGTAAAGCATAAAAGCCATTGTGGTAGCGCTGGTTTCGTATCCAGCAGCATAGAATACGAAAGCTTGAGCAGCAATCACATCTTCTGTCAGTTCCAATTTTAATTGTTTCTCATCATCATTTCTCTTCGTTCCAATAACATGTCCTTGTTGTCTTAATTCCAAAATTAAATCCATGAAATCTTTTCGGTCCGTGGGTTTGCCATCTCTCTGGCGCATAACGTCCTTTACGAGACCATAAAAGAAGGTTTTGACAAAAGTGGGCAATAGTGACATGTTTATACTCTTCAATATACCAGGATACATCATGTCCAGTTCGTTGGCGAAGTTCAATGTGAACATTAATTTGTCAATCCTCTTCAAAGTGTCGATCAAATCTTGGTCGTGCTGAGTGTCAATGTCGAGACCGAAGGCGGTAGCGGCGATGGTAGTGTTTGTGAATTTCTGCACAAGATTATGTACCTCTTGTTCCGGGTTCAAAGCAGTAATATCTTCAATGTATTTGATAAAGTCGCCTCCACGTTCTGTGATGAGGTACAACATGTTCTTCAGTTTCCCGGAAGTGAAGATGGGGGTGAATCGGTTCCTGAGCACGCGCCATGTTTCGCCGTCCGCATGGAACAGGTTCGCTCCCAGACCTTCCTTGCTGAATTCAATTCCGCGGTCCACAAACACATCGAAGTCTTTGATCATAACATGTTTGATTATATCCAAATCCCGGATGAGCAATGTAGGTGTGGTCATCCTATAAACACCGACGACTTTCTCATTTGGGTATTGATTGTAAATTTCTTGAAAGAGTACACCATAGTTTTTGGTTCTCAAAGCGGATGGCCCGATATTTCCGAAGAAAGGAATTGGTTTTGGACCGAGAACACCTAAATTTTTCCAATAGTTAAATGTTCTTGTAAAGTAGTAATACAAGAGCGTGGCGATCGTCACTACCGCGAGACTAATATAGGCGAGCTCCATCGTAACTGGATCACTGCTCACCGATTACTGACTCAATTTGACCATCAGCGCGGCGTTTTTATAATAATTAAGATACATTTCAAAGTTCAAGTAGGTTCAACAATGTACATTAGGATAGCTTATCTATGATGATGATGCGTAAGTTAAACTAAAATAAGCGTGTTAGTTAGAAATTCTTTGCCCAGGAGTAGGACAGCATAGGTTGATAAAAAAAAATGGAAATTAAAAACCACTATATTTTTGAGTCTAACAACAAAAACAATAAACATTGTTTTCTAACATGAATATTTAGTATAATTAAATTTTACAGTGTTTTTTTGGATTGCTCGCCGATTTGAAACACAATGTACATAAAATTTATTTAAAAAAAATCTTAAACCGTCTTCAAGCCAGCTGTCACTAAAAAGTTAGTAAATAATTTATTTTTATTTTTGCCACTTCTTAATTCAGAGTTGAGAGTAAATAAATTATCAAATTATTGAAACATACAATCCTATAAGTAGTCTTATTGAAATCCGTAATATTTGGAGTCAGTGCCTAAAAATAAATTATTTATTAACTTTTTAGTGACAGCAGGCTTAAAGTCGGTTATTGTTTTTTTTAATAAATTTTATTTTTTTAGTTTTATTTCGTACACATACCTACTCATACGTATATGTAAACAGTGTTTATCTGAATTGTAAAATTAAATGAATGAATGTATAATGTATACAGCAGCGCCCCCTGGTGAGTTGTCATGGTAACTTATAACTAGAAAGATGCACCAATCCAATTTCAACACATCACAGATGACCGCATCAAAGTTCGACTACTTAGTTGTTCTTGAAATATAGGTAAAATTGGTTTGCGTAAACGTTATCAATTTGTTGGTTTATTGTTTTTTTTCTCAAAAAGTACTAGACCGAATAAAAAAATAAAGGAACCATTTTGGAAACTATCCCCGTTGAATAAAAAAAGAAGTTTAGATCAGTGATAAAGAAATCGGTTAATATAACGGAGTAATCGCGTAACATACCCACAAATAAAAAGAAAAACAAACTTTCAGACGACTTGATAACCTCCTTTTCTAACCGACTTCAAAAAAGGAGGTTATCAAGTCTACTGAAAGTTTTTTTTTTTGTGGGTATGTTACGCAATTACTCCGTTATTTATGAACTGATTCCAACAATTCTTTTTTTATTCGACGTAGATAGTTTTCAAAATGATCCCATAAATTTTTTTTTTCATTCGGTTTAGTAATTTCTGAGAATAAACCAACAAATTGATAAAGTTTACGCAAACCAATTTTACCTATATTTCCAAAACGACTTGTCGGAATTTTGGTACAGTATTCTGTTATGTTTTAAGGTTTAATTGGTGCATCTTTTAAGCTATGTATTACGGTGACAACTCACCAGGGGGCGCTGCTGTATACGTTATATCTTCTGAATTATAAGCCCGATTTTGATGCAAATGAATTCATTTATGTGATTCGTTGATTACTCACTAGAGGGCGCTTCATGCATACATTTGTTAGCGCCTAAACTAAAAGTGCTGATTTCAACATAGTTTGATCGGGGCAGTATTAATCTTTAGAATATAAAAAAACATTTAAAAAAAACGCGCTCGCTTCGCTCGCGCCTGTCTCGCTTCGCTCGCCCACTCTTGCTAGATCTACTGTACTAGTATGGCTGCTAGTTTCAACATTGACTTTATTGTTGATCGGAATTAGTATGATTTACTAGAGTATTAAAAGTCATAAAAATTTTCGCGGTACCGACAACAAATATTACGGATTTTAATAAGAATACTTATAAGATAATAAGTTTCAATAATTTGAGATTCTTTACTCCCAATTCTAAATTTTGAAGTCGCAAAAATGAAATAAATTATTTATTCACTTTTTAGTGACACTTGAAGTCGGTTTTTGATTTTTTTGAAATAAATTTTATTTGGAAGTCGGTTAAGAATGAAAATAAATGATTAAATTCATGCATATACATATCTACTAGTCTTCGGCCTTAATTAGATTTTCATTATGTTTACTTCTACTTCTTACTTTGGTATCATTTTTTTTATCTTTTTAATCGTACTATCATTGAATATTGATGCAACTTTTTTAGATGTTCAAAAGAATTATGATATTCGCCCGCTTGTAAGATGGTAAAATCAATACTAAGTTAATTTTCTGGGTATAATTTTATATATTTAAAAAAAAAATACCGAATAGATCGTAAATATATAAATATTTTGTATCTGGCTGGTTTTGGTATCATTGAAAGTTTAAATTTTAAAGAACATTATTCCAAATTCAAATTAAGAAAATGTGTGATTTTCATTTGTTTTTCGTACTGTCAAGATGAGTGAATCTAATGAAGAATCGATAAATTTTAAAATGTTACTACAAAAAAGGTAAAAATGCAACGCAAGCCGCGAAAATATCTCTTTAATATAACTGTCAGGGTTGTTCTCTGAACAGTCATACTTGACACTTGAGAGCTGGCACAATACATAGTTTTGGCCAAAGAAGAAAACAAAAATTGAGACTTGACCACCAGGTGAAACAAAAAAAATAACGGAAAAAAATATTAGTTATTAACAGCGCTCCCTGGCGTTGCCCGCGTTAATTCGAGATAAAAAAAAAATAAGCTACATATTAAGAAAGAATATTAATATCTCAATAGTAAATTTTATCATAATCGGTTCAGCTGTTTGATTGTGAAGAAGTAACAAATATAACAGGTTCTGTGAGCACATGTCGCACATGTCTGTGCCTGACAAAAAATCCTCAAATTCAAGTTTTTTTTTTACTAGGGGATTTAAAAAAAACAAACTTGTTCACTTTCTTAGAATACAATCAGTGATAAATGTTTAAAATAAGATGGACTGATCTCGATTAGATGTGATCTAATCAGGCTAATGATTACCCTAAGTAATAAATATAAAAATAAACCAATTAAAAATGAATTTAGTTTTAGAACAATAAATAAATAAATATTCATCAGGACATATCAATAAAGAATAAAGAACCTATCTTTTTGTATTTACGTCTTTGTCATAAATTAGAGTTAAATATTTTTTGATTTTGACTATATTTTACAAATCAAAGTCAAGTAAATAAAGAAATTGACCTATGGAGGAAGTAAATATTGTTACATATAGCATGCAGGGTATATAATATGACATCTTCGAATAAAATTTTTACGTATCTTATCCTTTATGTAAATCTTCATAAACGTATCCACAACTTTTCTGATATCCCATTCCCTTTACCGTCGAAGTTATATTAAAATTTTAAAATGGATTACAATCTAAGCCTTAGGTACACGTGATTGTTTGAATAATAATAATAATAACATCGTTTATTTGACCTTATTAAAAAGAAACAGGTATAGCAATAGTGAACATTTGAAAATTGTACTAACTATGAAATAGGGCTTTACAATAGTTGGTGAGCCCTGGACATCAAACTAGGTCAGCACCTGTGTGATGATGTCCAGTTATTTCTTATAAACAGACAATAAAGCTAGTTATAATATTGAGGAGAAAAGTTATGAAGTTAGTGTTTTACATTGAGCAAACTTTTCACAACACAACAACAATCTTCCCAAACAAAAACTTTCTAAACTAAAGCATGCTTGTGGGCTCAAAACTAAGTGTAGGTACTTAGTTTGTACATAAATAAAATCGGACATTTGGCATATAGGCCACTGCGCGAGGGCTCACCAGGTTTGTCCTTCAATCACTTTGGTGTTTGTGATCCCTTTCCTTTTCGACAGAATACTTACTTCATTTTGTTTGATCTCTTCTTGTCTATGAATTATTATGCTATTTCTGACGTTCTCGACTCTTTTTCCTGGCGTCTACTTGCACCAATCCATGGTATGCGACGCTTTGACTATACATAATACTTACACATCTCATGTACATACTATAACGCTTTTACAAATAGCTTTACAAATCAATAAGGCAACATTACTAACATGCATTGATGCAATAAGACCATCACCGACACTTATTATCTTCATTTCTTTGTCAGTTTCATTTCCGTCTTACTCTTGTGTATGTTTTGCTCCTATTTTTTGTTTATCAGCACATGAAAGTAAATAATAAATCATTTAAGAGTAAAATGTAACTAGGGCTACTACAGACAGCTAAGAGTCTCTGCAGCCGGTTCATTAGATACATCAAATCAATAGAACAGTTCATAGAGAAGGTTGCTAGTTTGATCTGAATTGAGGAAAATTCTGGGACTACTAAATTTGGATCGGTTTTGGGCGGTGGGATTTTGTTTTAAGTATGATTTGTGGTGCTGCAGGCGTCATTATCACTGCCTGGATCTCCGTTCAATTTGCGTCGTGGTTCGAGAGGATCTCACCAGATGGCGCTCAGGCCCAACGGTCGGAACCGTTACCCGCCGGGAGCGGACCGGAAGCCCCTGGTGCTGTCCACATACCTGGACGCGCAGGAGCACCTGCCTTATGCTGACGACTCGAACGCGGTCACACCCATGTCGGAGGAAAACGGTGCTATCATTATTCCAGTTTACTATGCTAATTTAGGTGAGTACATGCTTTCTAAAGTCCGGTTGCAAAACAGAAAGAATTGACTGTCGCGCGTAATTTGCAAAACTCTTTATGTCCCGATACCGAACTTCATACATAAATATCATATTATATAGTTTTTACCACGTTTAGGACACGTGATTTAAATTATATTAATAATGACATTTACATATACTAATGTAGAGGTATTTTGCCAAGCACTTATCTGTTTTATTACAAACGGCGTAAATAAAATATTCCAATGCACCGTCATGTATTTTCATCAACATGAATTTTAAAATATCCAATCTGCCAATTCAGAATGACTTGGCACATTCTTTAAAACGACTTCTTAAGGTGATAGAGCTAATAATACTTCCATGATATCATGGAACTGGTTTTAAACTAATTTACTATAGCTATGTAGGTATATGTACACAATGATACAGCAAAATCTTTCAAACAACACGTTACATGACCTCTGCCATTTTGTCAAATCATCTATCATCTGCAAATCCTCTTTATCATTCAATTAGTTACAAATAAAGATTTTATGTTTATCGTCTATTAGGTATGTAATAATAAACTTCCGTAATAGTAGTTTATGCAACTGTCATATAATGAAGGGTATTAAAACACGAGTGTGAGTTTATGAAACGAGCGCAGCGAGTTTCATAATAGTAACGAGTGTAAATAAATGACTCCCCCTGAATTATAATCAGTCGGTCTTCAAGTCGAGAGTAAACCGGTTTCTTCAAGGCAAGCGCGCTAGATCGTAGATTATAACTTTGCTTAACATCAGGCAAGTTGTAGTCAAGCGTGAACCTATTTCATGTAAAAAAAAACTCTAGTTTTAATTTTAATTAAATTTGGGTACAAATAAAATTCTTCAAATATCATCAAACCTTCTGTTTGGTTAAGCAAAACATAAAATATATTCTTATTAAATAAATTTATTTATATATGTAGGTATTAGTTAGTTGGTGAAATTTTTGTACTAGCTTTAAAGTGCCGCCATCCTTCGGTATCTGCCTAAATAGGCTTTTTATTTATACTTGTATTTAGTCTAATAAACATTTTGATTCTCATGTTTGATTTAATTATTGATTTGATACATACAAAGATACGAATACTGAAGAAATATCATGCTTTATTAAACTAAAGAATTAACGTAAAACATTTGCAAAGAAAGATATGATTTAAAATATGACAACGTCTCTTGTCAAACAAACTAAACAGAAACTTCGTAGTTCTTACTAATAAAGGAGTTCGTATCATTTATTTACTACATTTACCAAAGGGGTATGGTAATTATATATAATCACCGGTAAATGCGGATAATTCACTACATTTACCGTGTGCGTTGGTAATTATGTATAATTACCGGTAAATATACCGATTACTTACATTTACCGTAACACATACGGCTAGTGAAGGAGCGGTAAATACCCAACTAGGCTTAGCCTTAGCTTACTTAGCCTGTACCTTGTGGATACATACTTATACGTATAGTAATGTTGTATCGTACTACTTCCAGGTTCAAGAGATTCATCATACACATCCCACCAGTTCCGGCTGTCGTACACGTCTCACGGAGACCTGCTCGGTGGCAAGGCCCAGACCAAGGAGGCGAGGTTGCGAGGCATGTCGGCCTCCAGGAACCAGAGTATCACTTCGCAGCCCCACGGGTATCCGCTGCCGAGGCAGGACTCCTCGCTCGCTTCGAGGCTTCTTAGGGAATATGTATGATTATATTTTGTATGTTATGTGTTATACAAATGGATTTTAATTTATCATTTTTTTTCTAGAATAAAATTTATGTGACAAATGATTGTTCCACAAAGCTTTACTAAAGCACGGATCATTAAAGTTACCTATGTAACGTATTATGTATCTGGTATTCAAAATTGATAACGAAGATACTAAGAAGCCTACATGCATTGCCGACCATGTAAGAGAGATAAGGTAAATTATAAATAGTAGTCTTAGCTATAATCCACGATATCTACATACTAAATTCAACTTAAATTGTGTCAGCCATTTACCCAGTAGCCAGTACGAAAAAAACAGACAAACTTTTTAACGTACTTATGAACAAAACATATTCATCCAACAAAAAACATTGTTCCTTTTTATACAAAATTATATATGGATGAATTTATAAACATTTAACGTAATGGCGTTAACGTTCAAGGCTAGAGAGAACCGGTTTATCAAAACATATACATTAGACTGTTGATGTTATACTTTAAACGAGCTGATTGTAGTCAAGCATAAATTATTCAAAGCAACACACAAAACAGTGTAAAAATTATAATTATGTTCTTATTGATAATGTCTGTTTTAAGATAGATCGAATAGAATAATTTCTTAGTACTTACATAAAAATAATTTGAGACAAGACGGAGTGATTAAAATAAAAGGAAAACATATTAATGAATTTTCTTAAACTGTTATCACTAATAATACCTACTCGTAGGTATATATACTCACCAATATTTTGATAGCGGTTCTAACTACCGAGTTAGTGAATAAGAACTAAAAATAGGTTTAATATTGTAGCTTCAAGTCGAGAGTAAAACGATTTCTTTTAGACAAGCGCGCTACATCGTAGACTATAACGTTGTTAACATCAGGCAAGTTGTAGTCAAGCGTGGGCCTATCTCATGTAAAAAAATACATTCATAACAACCTAGGTATAGGTAATGATTCTAATCATGGCATCAAATTGTTTTAACTGTTATAATTAAACTGATTATATAGTACGTAACGTTTACGTAACGTTTTGGTAAATACATTATCAAAATAAAATTTCAATGACATGATAATAATGCTGCACATTCACAATGATTTGGCCAATTTTATACTTTATAATAATAAACATGACCACATCGTTCATTTATCTCTAATTATAATCGCAATGTTTACTTGAAACTATTACTATGTCCTACGACTTTGCTACTTAGCTCATATATGTATAGTATTTCTTATGCCCCAGCTTTGGTCAAACCCGTTTTAGTTAAACTTCGCACGGACACGATAAACCAAGCAAGGTCTACTTTTTAAACCATTGATCTATCCCTAATAGTAAAAAAACATTTGTAACAATTTCGTGCCAATAAGAATATTTAGGTAAGTACATATTTTTATTACATTCCCGCTGCGATTAACCATAAGTATAAATTTATTTTTAACCGACTTTAAAAAGGAGGTTATTAAGTATTCTGAAAGTATTTTTTGCATAAATTATTTCAACCACGAGTATTGGTTGAAATAATTTATGCAAAAAATATTCCATACATGAGACAACAGAATGCACAGACGAGGCGGGCAAGGTCCTGAAGCCTTCCAACGACAACCCTGCCGTCGTAAGAAAGAAGGGCACAACTAACATTTTTTCCAAAATTGAGTTACATACATATTTGGAATCAGGAAAAAAAGGCTAATCTGCTAAATTTTTTGTAAAATTTTAAGAACAAGATACACGAAATAACGTTAAGCTCAAAGGGCACAACTGAATCATTTTTTGTATTGTAGTTTGTAAAAAGAGCATATCTGACGTAGGACACGTAAAAAGGTCACAAATTTGTAGTTGGTACTTTTATTTTACTAAAATATTTTTAAACTGACTAATTGAAAAGGCACAATTATCTTGCATTAAAATTGTTAAGGCTTAACTGTGACAAACGTGTCGTGTTTTAAAATTTACCATAGCATTTATTTATAAAGAAAAAGCACATCTGCCAGTTATGCCTTTACTATCTAAACTACAACTTAATAGTTTATTTTAAGAAAGTCACATCGGCTGTTATGCCTTTCCAACTAAACATGTTTGAGTGGCGGTGAAGTGCGGGGGACGAGATACGTAGGAAACTGCGCCAGTTGTGCCTGCCTGACATATCACGGCGAGACCACGCTTGTCAGCGCGCCGCTCCATGTAAGTTTATTTTAGTTTGTTTTTAACAGTGCTTAATTCATAATTGTAATGCACGAATGATCTAGGCTAGGTATGTATGGCATCGAATCGGTAAATGCCCGCACGTCACACAATAACAAAGTTGTTGTACGACGCGCGTTGTGACGTTGCGATGCTGTGCATTCCTACTTTATAGATTATTTGCGCGTTATTAAGTAATAGTTTGAATTTTGATTCAAGTGTTAAGTAGTGTATTTGTGGATATTTATTTTCTAAGTGTTTTATTTAGCTAAAAATACAGTGATACCAAAATGTCTAGAAATGGCACTCATTTCTTAATATTTTTTCTACACAAAAAATAATTTATGTATGATGTCAAAATGTACTGTTATTCTTCACTTTATTATAGATTACTTTTTACTTATTAATCATCTGGAAAGGGACAAATAAACTAAACAAGTATACTCATGTAGCGCCGCCATATTTTCTGCACTTTGCGTAGCGTTCTCTACCTAGTCTGTGACACTTTTTGGTTGGGGTATTTATACCTATTTGATGAAGTTTGTGTTCAGTGCGTTCTCGAAATTCCTCGCCAATTAATCAAATTGAGAGTATTGTTTTTTTTTTTCAGCAATAAGGAGTCACGAGCCTCAAAATTAGTGAGTGCTGCTTTAGGAATTGGCAATAATGCAGTTGACGAATGGACACCCGCACCGTCATCAAGTGGGATTCAAAACTCACTGCCACTATCGTGCTCACAGGATATTTGGTCTGATTTTGATTCTGATGATTCAGTATTAGATAAAAATTATGAAATACCAAAAACACATGAAAAAATTGACAGTGATGATACTGATTCCGAATCTGACTATATTCACAGCGAGTTCTAGGAAAAATCATTTTAGAATCACCGGAACATTCAGATGAAGAAACAAACCACGTTCAATTTACAAAGAAAGGAAACATAAGAAAGCGACAAACATATAACATTAGTCTCAAAGATCGAAAGCGACAAAAGAGAGAGGAAAAAATATTTAATAAATATTTTGTTAAACCTGGATGCCATGAAAATGTCTGTAAAAAAAAATGTTCGACGCGCTTTTCAGAGGAGTATCGCAAAACAGTAAATTGTAATTTTTGGAAAATGTCTTGGATGGAACAAAAATATTTCTTTTTGTGTAACACAGCTGAAAAAAAAACCAGAAAGACCAAAAAACAGAGAAAATGATGCTAAGGAAGGTCGTAATTACGAACGGTCTAAAACTGTCTCATATATAATTAGAATATATAGTGCCTTAAGTTTATTGTTGTTTCTTGATTGATTTTGAATTTGTGATATTAATAAAAACAGGTATGATTTAAGTAGGTATTGAAATTGTGTGATTTTAGTAAAAGTTATTGTGATTTTTTGAATAAATACTGTGATTTTAAGATACTGAAAACATAAGTACAAATTAAACTAATTTAATTAATATGAATGACAGTTCCTTTAAATATCTTGTTAAATAACATAAATATTTAGTTTTAGAATTTTTCTGATAACATTTCATAATAAAAATTTGTGTCCTAATAACCGTTTTTTTACTAAATGTGCATTAATACTGACAACTTTAGTACAAAGCATAGGCACAATTGAATAAATATGCCTTTTCAATGTAATGCTCAACTTTTTTTTCGCATATTATCACATTAAAAGGTCATATTTGGTTATTTGTGCCTTTTAAGCATAATATTACATAATATTCTTGATTTTTTATGCTACGTTGAAAATATTTTTTTCAGTTATATATTATATACATATGAAATACATAATATTGTATTTATAATCTATTAGTAATGGTTAAACTCCTATAATTTTCATTTAAACATTTTCGAAATATCTATTTAGTTGCGTAATTATTGACATTTAAAATTGAAATATTTAAACCCGATTTTCTTAAAATTTACATAATGCTATATATATATATATGATATGCCCTTTTTTGTTATGACGGCAGAACCCGTTCATAGAGTCCTCGCAGCAACCTAATGTAGTCGATATGAGAGGTACTTATGTCTTCAAATTACTAATAAAAGTACTTATTATAAATATTACATTAATGAGGGCCGTGACTCTCCACAGATTTTACTCATTATAAGCATACGTCACCCTTATAAGTATTTACTACTTTTACCCCCGATTTCTAGATCGACTATCAGTTTAAATATGTCAGTTCAAACTAGAAATCCACCAATGTACGTACGTAGAAATAGAATTCTTTGGAGACTTAATTTCATTGTGGGTCCTTGGCTCTGACTTGATTTGTATGTATTATATATTGACTTGACTCTTTTGGGACGCGAATTCTGGTTTTGTCTTGTTCTTTTTACTGTTGATGACGATGATGATAATTTTATTCTTTGTGATATTTTTATATACAGCTCTATAAATATTTAACGTGTTTATCGCTTTATTTCTAAGATAACCTTCTAACAGTTCATCTAACAATGTCTTTTTTATTAAATAAAATACTGCAAATACATAACACACTACACTACGTATACACAACCGGTATTTGCTCATTGTGTAAAAAATCGCATAATTGGCAAAGATTAAATTTTATTTGTGGACTAGCTGGTGCGCGCGACTTCGTCCGCGTGGAATAGTTATTACCATAAAAACGGTTTAGTGAGTTAACCTTAAAAGATAGACATGTACTGTTTGGGACATTTTGTTAGATCTTTTTAAGAGGAATAATTCAATTCGGACCAGTAGTTCCTGAGATTAGCGCGTTCAAACAAACAAACAAACATACAAACTCTTCAGCTTTATAATATTAGTATAGATGTCATTTATATTTGATGCTGCGACGTAGATTTGTTGGTTGTGATGTGATGTCGATTCTGATCAACCTTTAAATAAATTGACCGTCACATAATTTTAATTGGCACATAAATTGTTCAACTAAATGTAATATGCGGCAAAACTATTTTGTCAACTCGATTTCAGTAAAAATATATAAGTGCCTTATATGGAAACGTTTGTCAAAATAGTCGTGTCATCTTGTAGCCAATAACAGTATGAAATCATAATCAACATCAGTACCAGGCACTCGCACGTACGCACAAACATAACAAATATTTTCTTCATGTCAAAATAATATGCAAATTTTACACAAAAATAAAATTTGTATTAGTGACCAAATGGTGAAGTTGGTAACAGGTGCTCTAATTGGTTGATACGGTATCCTGGGCTCTGATAGGACGAGACTCGCGAGAAGTTGACAACGCATCTCTCGCTGTTTATGCTGGGCATCGCCACATGCCTAATAATAATTAGATTTTATTAACTCAAAAAATATGCTGGGATTAGCAATATTATAATGTATTTTCTTATGTTTGTTTGTATTTTCAACCTAACTTTTCTTATTATATTCTTTACGTAAAACTAGATTTATAAATTGTTAGTTACTCACTTACTTACTATTTTATTTATTCGCTATTTCTTACTTTAAATTGAACAGTTTCCTGAAAAATAACGCCTGTAGCGAAGACTTCTACTTCTAGCTATATATTTTTTTTTCTATTTCGTAATGTCCCTGTTATGGGTTACAATAAATAAATTACCCTATCCCATAATACATTTATAATTGAAAATATACAAAAGAAATGTATGAAATTTAGGGTAATGATGAAAATATTTATTCTACGGCAGCTTACTACCTAACAACATAGTATGTACCTGCACCTAAACCTTTTTTTTACACTCTTGACAAACATCCTCCACTTTTTATGTATTATTAGTAAACATATTAGTAGTTTATGCAACTGTCATATAATGAAGTGTTATATGCAGTTGCATACACTACTTTATCTTCACTAATGCAATTAATCAAACAACAAGAGTAAAAGCAGACAATAGTTTATTTATAATCACGCGTAAGTACCTACGTGTATTGTCACAGTGATTTTGCCGCCATTAAAATCTAACCAATGAGAGCGCAGCTGCGCGCATCAATAAAACGCGACCAACCTGATTGGCCCTGCAATCAGGTTGGTCGCGTTTTATTGATGTTATAATGAGATATTACGATATCGATGTGGATATTATACCATCATGTGAAATTGCTTAAATTGAGTGTTTTGTTGTCTGCGCTATAACAGTAGTAATTATAAGTCAAGTATTGGAAACATAAGTAGAATGTTACAACATGAGTGTAGATAAAGATATTTATATTACATAATAGTAGTTCTGCAAAGTAGAGTGAGTTGCATGTTTAAAAACAAAGAAACCTGATTAGATAAAGTCGACGTGTTTGTGCAATTTATGATTTGATAAAAACAACTTTCTGTAAATATTTTTGATACGTATAATACAAGGTTACTTTCCAAATGATATGCATTTCTTTTTGCTTTATGTAAACGTACCGAGCCCTGCATTTACTTACCTGATATTAAATAGTTACTTAATACTTTCATACTAATGAAAAAAAACTCTTGTAATGTTCATAAAAGAGATTCTTATGGCTTAAGATATAATAACTTCATAGTGAACAGTAGTTCTAGTACTACGTTAACTAGCGCTTACTTCGAATGGATAATCTAAAATCAATAATCAATGTGTCCATTCTCGTATCTCTATCTATAGCGATGGAAAAAAGTTTATACCAACTCGATAAATTTGGTCACACGATCAAGTCTTACAAGTGTAATTATAATATGAAAAAAAATCAAGCGGTGCTTCTCGGTGTTACACTCGCGTTAATCTATAATAATATTATAAAGCTGAAGAGTTTGTTTGTTTGTTTGTTTGTTTGAACGCGCTAATCTCAGGAACTACTGGTGCGAATTGAAAAATTCTTTTTGTGTTGAATAGACCATTTATTGAGGAAGGCTTTAAGCTATATAACATCTCGCTGCAACTAATATGAGCGAAGAAACAATGGAAAATGTGAAAAAAACGGGGAAAATTATTCATCTTTAAGGGCTTCCGTTGCGTGTGCTGCGCAAACGGTTCAAGATATAAAAAAACATGTATGAAAGAATTATTCCTCTTGAAATGATCTAACAAAATGTCTGCAACAGTATATATCTATCTTTTAAGATTAACTCACTAGAACCGCTTTTATGGTAATAACTATTTTATGCGGACGAAGTCGCTGGCACAGCTAGTCTAGAATAAAATAATAGCATATGTGTTAATCCAAGGTCTATTCTCTTTTTTCAAATCTTAATGGCAAAAGTAAACCATATCGGTTCAGTCATTTGAGCAAAACAAAAAACAGACACTTACTCTCAAATGTTGGCTTTTAAAACATTAGTGTGATTTTCACTATCTACCTAGCTTAGCTAACTCAAGATGTCTCTAGATGAAACATTATCTGCATCGTAATGTATCAGTAAATTAGACACTAATATATTTGCATGCCTACCACTAGAGTAGTTGCCACTTTTGCAAATACCTTTTACATATCCTATGATCAAAACATTACGTTAGTGAATAGAAAATGGCTTTGCAAAATATTAATAATTACCTAATAGATAGAGTTATGATCGAAACCATACTTAGTGGTAATATTTGAGTAAATATCAACTGAATTCACAACAGCTTCAACAAATGCTTGTATTGAAGTGGAATATCACGATATTCATATTTTTTGGCATAACTTCGAGTCGAACAAGTATCCTCATCCATGATTGTAATTCAAGTAGCGTTTTGGAGCTTTGTGCCGAGTGCGCGCGCGTCGCAGCCACCGCCAGTATGTTTGAGTTTGATTTGCACCTTAGAGAATACATAACTAAAGTATAGAGCGCTAGCACCGCACTAGACGCCCAGTGCGCGTCGTAGGCAGATGAAGTATAGCCACTTATACATGTATGTTGGCGATTACTAGGGATGGGCACGCGGGCAACGCAAACTCATTTTGTTGTCGATAGATGCAGGTTCAGCGCGGTACAAAAAAGTACAAATATATTTAGTGCGATAACATCTAAAAGTATAAGCAGGTATTTTAAATTTATAGAGTTAGTGCCAGTGCAGGTTTTAGTTTTTCTACGTAAGACTTACGACATTTGTACAGAGAAATCAAGTAATCGATCTTTTAGCAATACTTTACATAAAATGTGATTAAATAAATAAATAAATAAATAAATATTTCGGGACATTGCACACAGCGCCATCTAGCCCCACACTAAGCAAACGCTTGTGTCGTGGGTACTAGATAACGGATATAATACTTATATACTTTTCTTTTGTAAATACATACTTATTATACATACAAACAACCAGACTCAACACAAGAAATGATACATTTTTAAAATGCATAAATACTTGTGTCAGGCGGGAATCGAACCCGCGACCCCTAGATTAGAAGGCAGAGCCACTACCAACTAAGCTAACAGGCCAGTCAAAAGTCGATTGGATATGTATGTCAATAAAAATTATGTACTTTAAGTTAACGCTATAAATACTTTCGCATTTAGAAAATATATCGTACAAAACACACTATAAAATTATTTATAGTAAATTATTATAAGATTTTAAGTATTAAAGTCACATAAATCAGTTATATGTAATAAGCAGTAATTCTAGTAAACATTATATGTTATATCGACTACAACGTTGGTCACGCACGTCCCATCTCTAAATCATGCGGCGGGAGTGCGGTGCGCGGGCGAGGCTGTGCGTTCGTCTCCTTCAACCCCGCGATTCCGGATTAGTTTTCATAAAAATAAGTATAATAATCGACTTACCTACCCATGAAATGTGATACTAGATTTCAATTTTGTGTGTTTTCTAGTATTGTTTTTACAAGGTCGAACTGCACATTTCACCATTTTAGTACACAAATTTGAAAAAATCTCTCGAGAAACGCACTTTCCTAGTACTCGGCTACGACTACAAGCGGTCGCGGCGGGGACGTCGTTTTGTTCTCACTTGTGCCTACTGTTCCCACTTCGTTGTGCGCGCTCTATACTTTAGTTATGTATGTATTCTCTAAGATTTGCACAGATAATACCTATTCGCGCCTTTCCCCGAAAGCATTCATTCACAAAATCCACGGTACTTTGCTTCCCATGCACCGCTTCTTTGGAAAGCCGAGTTTTAAAACATGTGCAGACAGTCTATGCAGTTCCTTAAAACATTAAAATGTCTTAAATATTTCCTCAATTGCTTCTAATACAAAATAACACAAAGCTTTACAAATTCTATGACTCCATAGGCAGTAAAAAACTATTAACAAAACTTTATTTGGAATCGGCACGTTTCGAATTTCTCTTAATGAGGCTATTTCTGACAGCTGAATTAAAAAATGGTGTAAAAAATGCTCATCAGATTGCGTTGTATGTTGCCCATGTACAAGCGAGTTCTTCATAATACGTGAAACGGAACGTTACATAAACTTTACAATGCAATTTTATTTATATTCAGTATGGGTGAGACAAGATTTTGGTAAAATTAATTTATTCTGGTAATCAATATACAAAATACTAATATAAAAGTTAGACAACGATGTCTTTAAAAATATTCCACTTTTTTTGTAAGAAATGGAACTTTTTCATCTGACATGACATATATTTTGACATCCCACCATCCATGATTTGTGTTTGTGTTGTATACATTTTGTTTTGTGTATGTATTGTCTGTGTTGTGTTTTCGAAGAAAAATGAAGAAAAACTGAAATATTGCGTTGTTTTTGTTACACCAACCTACAAGTTCAGAGATCATTTAGTTAAACAATGTCGTCTGAAAAACAAAAACCATAAACTTTACTTGCTCTTTGGTGTACATTAACAGTATACAGCGACATCTATTGAACCTATTTTAAACTTTTTTTTTTAATTGGCTCCCGGAAAAACCTCATCTCATTACCGCTTGCACGTGTGCAAGCCCATTTGTCTTTCCTAAACCTTTATGAGCGGCGGCGTTTGGGCAGTTTCCTAGCAATGTTCGAATGTGCAGTTAAAAAAAGAAATTATTGATGGGTACTAAACTTGGTCCATTTCATTATCCCAATAGAAGGAAATGGTAGAATAAAACATGGTAGGTATTACTCATAAACAGGTTGAAAATAATATTCCAATCATTGACATAAATTGTTTCAGTTCAATAAAAGGTTATGACTTGTCATAATAGCATATGTGATTTCAATGTTTGAAATACGACAAAATAGAGTGAATCACCACACCTAGCACATATATATACGTACGAAAGGTTGGTAAGTTTGCCGTAGCTAAAAGATACAATAGATATGTACATTTGTACAATTTAATTGTATAATACATGAGTTAAGTACCTACATATTTACGACAATTATCACAAATTCCGTTAAAGTAAACAAACAAAGCTTAATTCCGTTGGCAACTTAATCCTATCTATATCAAAGTCTAGTCCTGACTTGTACCTAGTCAGACTTAGGAATAATGGACACTTACTAATCTAAACACATACTATCAATTGTACAGCATCAAACGTTCCGGATACGGGAACCAACCAGGATCAACCTAACCGCTGAAATAGAGACCTACTGCATACAACTCCCTAACTCATAGTATTGAGACCTAACACCAAGTCTATTATACAAAACCTATCTTAACGTCTACCCCGCAGGACCTATTTCTCCTAACGATCAGCTAAACTACATAACCAAACAAAGTTAAGATCCAGAAATCTCACTTTTAAATGTTAGTTTACGTTGCCTATACATCAGTAGTAATTATGACATACAAACCTTCACTCCGATACCATCAATATAGTAGATCCGTCGGCACATGCTTTGTTTAACGCAATGGTTTTAGCTATCTTTCGAGAGGCGAGAATTTCTGCGCAGCGTCTCAAGAACCACAGCAGCAGCACACCAACAACCAAGGCCCAGGACAACAACGGACCTACAGATGGAGAAGAACCCTCACCGAGCCAGCTCAACCAGACGAGAGCCACCACTAACCACTCCAGTACTGTAAAGAACGAAAACAAAGAAGGTGCAGAAGTTGGACTGTACGAGATGAAAGGTTTCGAAGACGCTGACGACAATACCCTACCTTCGAGAGCTGGCAGAATGTTCAATGCAACATAACATTGAACATCGCAAAGTGCCCTGCGGACAAAACGACGACCTAGATACACAAAGGATACAATGATTATGTGTTTGTTGCAAAAATTTGTATATAAACTGTTTTTTTTATGAATAAATGTTAATTATTACCGCAACCTTGGTTTTAATTCACCACCCCTGGAGAAGCCCCCACTAGGCAGGACCAGCCAGCCCAAGGAGAAGAAGCCGCCCAACCTCATCAAGAGAGGACCAGCCAGCCCGAGGAGAAGAAGCCGCCCAACCTCATCAAGAGAGGTCCAGCCGCGTTGAGCCTAGCTCCGCCCATCCTCGTCAAGAGAGGTCCTGCCGAGCGCTGCTCCGCCCGCCCTCGCTGCCAGAGGGCCCACCGCGTCGAGCGCTGCTCCGCCGCCCACCAGAGCGCTGCTCTGCCCGCCCTCGCTCCCAGAGGGCCCACTGCGTCGAGCGTTGCTCCGCCATCCTCAGCCGCCCGCCCGTGCCATGGGAGGCCCTGGTTGCGTCGAGTGAATCTCCGCAACCAGCTCCACGCCCTGTTCAGCATTACTCCGCTGGACAGGTGTCATACCCATCCACCCTCCACCGCGGACAAGACACCTTTTTCCATCACTGACAAGTGATCGGTCACAAGAGCCTGGGTGACCGGTGGAGTATCATTCCCTGTGTACATTGCACGACGTACACATCCCTTACCCCTTCCCCCCATCCGCTTGTTGCCTTAGGTCGCTGGCAACAGGCATTCCTGCACCTATATCTATATATTTATCTATTGCACTATGGTTAGGGCTAGGGCTTAGATAATAGATAGGTAGGTAGGTTAGAGTAGGGACCCAGTGGTGAGTATCCTGGTTAGGAGGATAGGGATCTCTGACCAACGATAGGGTCCTGTAGGAATACGTTGACTGGTGGTAGCGGTCACGTCAATTAGCAGACCTGGAGCGAGTACTCCCGTAGGGCGACAGGGTCCTGTAGGACATAGGTGTTAGGTGTGGCTAGGGTTAGAGCTGTTAGGCCCCCCCTAGTAGGTGCCTGCGGTGATTGTTGCAGCAATACCATTCAGTGGTTGTTGCTGTGGTAGTTTCGTCAGGCGTTTAGGTAACATCGTGGCTTAGAGTAAGAAAAAGCTATAGAGGATCGGGTAGCGTGGCCACACATGAGACAAAAAACTAAACTCTAAACTATTGTTTTATAGGTTTATCTCTGCTATAAAACAATCAATGCAAGCAAATATATTTAAAAATGATGCAGAAAAAGGCCAAAATAAACTTCACAATTTTACAAAGACGAAACCACTGTCAAAGTTTGTTGAGCTACTTATGTCGTTGGCCATGAAAAAGCTGGCACGCTCTTAGAGACGGAAATAGTATAGCTTTGTCCTTTTCTGTTACTTATAATAACTCAATACTATATCACTTTCTTGTTGAAATGAAACGGAGCTACCCGCCGTCTATTCTTTTCTTCGTCTAAGCATCGTGGCGTGTTACTTAGACGACTGACCACCGGCAGGTTATAAAAGGCTCAGAGCGACTTGGTCTTATACCGGCGGTGCTCTGAGTTCTCATCAGGCGCTAGGGGATTTGGTACCTGGTTAGTACAAGTCAACTAGCAAATGATTCAGTATTATTGACTCGTGATCTCCTGTGGATTCGCCTATGCGAATATTGTACACCGAACTTCGATCAAAACTTTCGTTTTAATATTACTATTTCACCAGCATCCCTTAGGTATAGCTCTCGTAACTTACCTACAACCAACCAAACTTTCTGCTCTCGAATGTTAGCTTACGTTGCCTAGAACATCAGTAGCTTAGTTATGTATTCTCTAAGATCAGTAGTCATTATATTATGACATACAAACATACAAACGTTCACTCCTATACCAATAAAGTAGATCTGTCGGCACATGTCTTGTTTATCGCAATGGTTTTAGCTATCGTAGTATTCGGGTTTCAGTGAACATGATTCCTCGATAAAGTCGTAAATTATTACAATAAGTCTTTGTTCTTTATCCGTAGATTCGTTTGATCGCTATCCGATGTTATTGTTTGTCATTACCTAATGATTCAAAGGTGAAGATAATATAGGTACTTGGAAATATTTTCCGATAATGAAGAAAGTTGTGTTATCCTTTGTCATCTGATTGAAATGATAAACAAGACTCGAACTTGCTCTTAATGGCGTAATATTTAGTTTATTATTTCTCAGTTTTTGATGATGATGATGGTTTTGACGGCCTAAACCAGCCAGTCACAACGTAAGTACCTACCTACATATCTTTCCTTATTTAACGGCTTACCAATTATTTTCGCTTCAAAATGTTTAACGGGATCCCACCATCAGGCCCTAAGCCTAACCTATTTGCCAAAATTGGAACTTTATCTGGTGTGTTCTTGGACATCTCTACTCTGAAGTTTGTGAGTATCTTGATCATACACACTCGGGACTGGACCTTGGCGAACCGCATACCTGTGGAATAAAACGAAAGGGCTTAGCAGGCTAAGGAAGGACGTGTGGCCCCTGTGAGGAATAGTTGAATTGGTGAATGTCAGTTGTTTGTCCCCTCACAACTAGTAATCACCCCAACTTTTAGCCCTCTATCTTAAACTGTCACAGAGGTACTGTCAAAAATGTGTTTTTGAAACATTTTTTTTCAAACTCGTGTATCTCCTAAACATATATAATATGTAATCAAATAAGTATATCGCTAATATAGTTTGAAGCACTTACCTATACAATTCCTGGGGCCCGCTCCAAACGGCAAATATGCACACGAATGTAAATTTTTGGCATTTTCAGGCGCCCATCTCTCTGGGTCAAATTTTTCAGGATTGGTGTAGTATTTCGGGTCCGAGTGGATTCCAGAGACTGGAATTAATACAATAGTGCCTTTCGGGATTGTGAAATCTGTTCCAGGAACTTTATAATCGACTGCAGCACACCTCTGCAAAGGATCTCCAATAGTATGGTAGCGTAGAGTCTCGTCAAATACTTTCTCTAGATAGGACATGTCTTGAATTGCGTCATAAGTGAGCTCTCCGTTGTGTCTCTTTAATACTTCCTCGATATCTGCGACTAATTTCTCCTGAATATCAGGGTTTTTGGCTAGTTGGTAGAGCATAAATGCCATCGTGGTTGCGCTGGTTTCGTACCCAGCCGCATAAAACACGAACGCTTGAGCAGCTATCACATCATCAGTTAGTTCCAATGATAGTAGTTTGCCATCATCATGTCTCTTCGTTCCATAAACTTGTCCTTGTTGTCGTAGTTCTAAAATTAGATCCATGAAATCTCTCCTATTGGTGGGTTTGCCATCTCTTTGTCGTATCACATCCCTTACGAGACCATTAAAGAATGTCTTGACATATGTAGGTAACAGCGACATGCTTATTTTCTTTAATATTCCAGGATACATCATGTCCAATTCGTATGCGAAATTCATGGTAAATATTTCTTCATCGATTCTTTTCAATGTTGCGATCATATCACTGTCGTGATGAGTGTCGATGTCGAGACCGAAGGCAGCAGCAGCGATAGTACAGTTTGTGAACTTCTGCACGAGACTGTATACATTCTGTTCTGGACGAACACTTCTTACTTCGTCAACATATTTTATAAAATCAGCACCACGCTCCGTGATGAGGTACAACATGTTCTTCAGTTTCCCGGAAGTGAAGATGGGCGTGAAGTGGTTTCGTAGCACTTGCCATGTTTTGCCGTCCGCGTGGAACAGGTTCGCGCCCAGGCCTTCGTTGCTGAACTCAATACCACGGTCCATAAAGAGGTCGAAGTCTTTAATCATAATATGTTTGATTATGTCCAAGTCTTTGATGATCAAAGTCGGAGTGGTCATTCTGTAAATACCGATGATTTTCTCATTTGGAAATTGGTCGTAAAATGTCTTGAAAAGGTGACCATAGTGTGTTTTTCTCATAGCAGCCGGCGCCACATTTCCAAAGAAAGGTACAGGTTTCGGGCCAGGAATGCCCAACTTTTTCCAATAATTAAATGTTCTCGTAAAATAGAGATACAAGATTGCAGCGAGCGCTAGGACCGCGAGACTGACTGAGGCGAGCTCCATCTTGAGTGGAACACAGTTTAGCAATGACTGCCCAAATTGGGGGCTGGCGCTCTATTTAAATCACCGTGGCGAAGAAATATGCTCATAAATCATTTTAATCTTATTTTCTTGTAACATAATCTACCTACATATATAAAAATGAAATTCGGTCTGATGGGCTAAAATAATATAAATAAATAAAAACAATAATAAAACTGGTTAATATTAGGTTTGGAAATACGAAAAAGTATATTTACCTATTGTAAGTGTATCAGTCACTTGAGTGTAATTTAATTTTTATTCGCAAGATGTACAGTATGGCATTACTTAAGTTCAACTTTTTTTTGTTCAGTAGGTACCCAATCCCCAACTGCTAAATTCTGCTTCGCACAAATGAAAGCGTATAGCTGCTTTTAAAAACAAACAAACATTTCGATTAAGTAATAATCAAATTCATCAAAATCGCGGGAAAACAACCATACTTTCGCTTTTATATTAATTACCTGATACCATATTTACATATTATTTACAGTCATACATAGATGTATTAGTTGGTACGTATAAAATAATGCTGGGTCCTGGGTCATGATGAATCGTATAAAACAGCTTGATAAGAACCTATAATTTGTTTATAACTAAATAAAATAAAATAAATAAATAAATATTCCGGGACATTGCACACAACGCCATCTAGCCCCACACTAACTGGTGTGAAACTTGATCTATAATTTATGAAATGAAATGAAATGGAATATATTTATTGTCCGGAAACTAGGTGATATAAGTAGGTTGTTTACATAACTAATAGTTAGTTAGTTAGTTTACATATAGGAAGTTCCTCTAGCTTCTACCCGAGTGGGCTTACAGACAGTAGTGATTAGTAAATAATTAATATTATTTATATTAGCCATGTCACTTTATTACTTATACTATTTACTCATACATACCTATGTACATAACAATATACATAGATGTGTATGTAACAGTAGTTTTAATTATCTGAGTCAGCTGACGAATGTAGTCATGCATGAGCTAGGTAGGTACTGTTCATCACCCGATTAAGTTTCAAACCTATCATCTATCCTAGACGCTACAATGAAACGGCGCTGTCTATTTTTATTTAGATTTTTATTTCATATTAGATATAAAAACTTGACCTATACATTTTTAGTTACATTTTATAAAGATTTTTGGTTATAATTACCTACCATCCTAACTATAGGTTATATTAAAATAGTCTTTATTCACTTGTGAGATTTGGAAAGACATTATCGAAACTAGCTGACATACACGACCTGTAAGAGATAGAAATACACAAAGCTGTGGCGATCAAATGTGATTTAATTTGATCAAATTGCTACGAACTAAATTTCGGTAGCAGTACGGGAAGAATTAGTAAGAGCCTTATTTTTGCCTGTTTCTCTTGTTCATTCCTTAACACATTATCCGTTACTATCGATTTATTTTCTGCTCTGCGACCGAACTTTAGGTAATCTCACTGCAGCAAAAATAATAATTCTATTTATTATCCAATTTACCATCTGCAACTACCTACATACTTACTAATAGTACCGTACAGTGCTGCGCACTTTGATTTGGTATAAATAAGTGTATGAGTGAACCCAGGGTCTAATATACCAAATTTCAGCAATTTGAGATTGATAGATAATCAAACAAATATAAACGCATAACCTTCGCACTTTAGTGGGATTTGGATCACCCAATCTACTCACCTACACTCTACAGTACCTATTTTAATGCAAGCCCGAATAATTATTACTACAAATTATTCTACATACACTACTATGTACATGTATACATCAGGGACATTTAAAACCCCAACGATTCGGTGAATCTACAAGCAAATACCTAAGCTTCTGCCAAATATCAAAATCTATCAACAGTAGAATATAACAGTATTTACCGGAGTCAGTTTGCTAAGCTTGTTAAGCTTTACTAGGTCTTGTCGGTGAAGGCGCCAGCGCATCCCTGCCACAAGCAAACATAATATATCAAGACCTTGTGATAAAGAAAAATCTAATTAAAAAATAAATAAAACATAAATATTCCGTGACATTGCACACAGCGCCATCTAGCCCACACTAAGCAAACGCTTGTGTCGTGGGTACTATAGGCAAACCATTTAACTCGCGGGACGCTCGCGGGGTAAGAGGCCAAGAGAATATAACCGCTACGGTAAGAGGTAGAGGTGGGTAGAGGCGGTACAGCACACGTAATGACGTCGTCTCACTTAAGTACATATAAAATAAATGTAAATGTTTTTGGAACATATTTATTTATATTAAAATGAAACAAAATTAACTTTAGAATCATATTTTATAATTAAAAAGTGTGGAAGTTTGATCTTGTTTTCTTTGTTGAAAGAAAGAATAAACATTGTATACTAATTGTTTAACTTGATTGTTAATTTTTTTAGGAAAAATTTTGGACCGTTCTGCGTTTATCTTGGAAAATATCTCAGGAAAAATAACCTCGTGTAGATCTTGTGCCGAGCGTCCGTAACCAAAGAGCCGACTGCACGCCGCGAGAGCCGCTACTCGCTAGCGTTCTGAGATGACAGTGAGAAAATCTCCCTGTCGCGCGCGCGCGCCTTCACCTCCGAAACGTCTGAGAGTTCCTCCGAACCCACCTACCTCTTACCCCGCGGGCGTCCCGCGAGTTAAATGGTTTGCCTATAGATAACGGATATAATACTTATTTACTTTCTTTAGTAAATACATACTTATTATATATACAAACGACCACTTAACTTCATAATAGTAATAAAACTTTCGTTAGACATTCTTATAAATATGTAACTTATGGTTTTCACTCACGTGTAATTTTGCGTATGTTCTCATACCCAGAATTTGTACATATAATATCATTGCCCAGAATGTACGGTCTAGTCATGGGTGTCATTAACCCCGAATCGCGTAAACAACATACGCGAAATAACACGTGAGTGAAAACCGTATTAGGTACATATTCATTACAATACTTTTAAACCCTCGGAACTATTTTCTAGTTTTTGGATGATTAAGAGTTATTTTTTATAGTACAGGATCCCTAGTACATTTTCCATCGTTTATTATAAACAAGCTGATTTTTCGTGGGTAGCTTCCTTTTGACCAGACGCCCAAGATTTTCCTTACAGTAATGTTGGTATATGGTAGCTTAATAGGGATAGCAAGTATAAAATATGTTGGTTAGACGAATTTTAAAAAAATATTACTAACCGAATTTTTCTTTGTTAATTATTGAGATAATCATCTAATTAACGTGAAAAAATATTTGTCCTACAAAATATAAGGTTTTGTTAGGGAGACCCCTCTCTCCAACATGTATCATAAACAAGGTCGTGAAAAATAATTAATAACCAGCTAATTCTTTTTTCTTGGTTAGTTAACATTTGCATAGCTTATCACTCACATTGTCCTACAGATTACGTGGTAGGTCATCTTGGTCCTACGCTTAAAAGCTGTAGTACTAACACTTAATGTAAAAATAATTACTATCAACCTAAATGTTCGAGAATAGCTTCACTTCAAAGAGACGCCCAAGAAATTCTTGTAGGAAAATTCTCGATTGTGGTTTATACCTAAGATAATAGGGATGAAATACGTTGATTTGACGAATTAAAAAAAAATATTACTAACCGTTTTTTTTGTTGTAATTATCGAGATAATTATCTAAACAACGTGAAATAATATTTGTCCTACAAAATATAAGGTTTTGTTAGGGAGTCCCCCCTCTCTCCAACATGTATCATAAATAAGGTTATGAAAAATAATTACTAACCAACTGTTTTTTTATTGTATAATTTTTTATAACATTTGCATAGTTTACTACCCACATTGTCCTGCAAATTGCGTGATACGTGAACAATATGACGTCATACGAAGAGACAATAATCGTCCCAGTAATTTCTGCAAATTATCAAGAAGTACCAACTTTAAAGAAAAATTTGTAGAATTTATAACAGAAGATTGGACAAAAGATGAATTTGTGGTATTAATGCAAGGAAAAACTATTAAAATAAATTATGACCAATGCTACACATGTGAAGTATAAAATTAATTTAAAATAAAAATAGTTATTGATTATAACCTTTCTTGTTATCACGAAGAAGCTGACACCAAAATTGTGTACCATGTTTGTCAACTTAATCGTAATTATAATGTGGAGATACTGGAGATACATTGTACAGATTCTGATATCCCGATAATAATGTTGGCAAATTTCAAGTATTTAAAAGATAAAATTCAAATAACAATTAATTTAAGCACAACAAAACAATTTGACCGAATTTTCACTATAACTCTCACATTCAAAGTTTTTTCACTTTAGCTAAAAAAATGTAGTCAACAACCGAGTCACTTTCGCGCGAAACTACCAGGGTTCCATAACCTTGCGAGAGGTACTCTATTTAAGCACAAATAAAAAAAATGTACTTAAGCATAAATGAAATTTATACCAAACTAGGACATCAATTATCTTGTTCACTCGCCATATGTCACATTTTTATAGGAAATGATTATAATCCTGCTTTCTTTCGTAGAGGAAAGAAGAGACCGTTCAGTATTTTGAAGAAAAATGAAAATTTTCAAAACGCTTTTATTAAACTTTTACGAAGCGAACATACTACTCTAACAGCTTCAAATTTAGTACTTCGAATTATTGAAGAGTGTGTGTCTAGATTGTACTCTTTAAAAACAAAAAATGATGTTTAAAAAAGGGTATAAATCAAAGAATGAAAATGAAAATGTAGTAAAAAAAGGATTATAGGATATGATCCTTCTAGTTTACCACCAAAAAACAAGAATTATTCCTACAACAAATAAAAAGAAGCGGTATTTATTTCCAATGTATGGTGTAATGCGCAGTCCTACCGACAAAGTACCTGACAATTATGGATGGACAATTTTTGATAATGAATACCAATACTATTGGTTTGATGGTCCCCAAAGCCCATCTTTTGAAGAAATATCTTCTGATTTACAAGGTACACTACTTATTTTATTTATGATTACTTCTTATTTTATTATTACCTATTTATCAATTATTCGGCGATTTATTAATTTATGTTATTACAGCGGCAGACGACACCAATGAGCAAAGTGAGGAAGAGGCAGACGAAGAAGAGATTGGAGCTACTACTGATGATGAAGATTTATGTGAAGAATCAGATGAAAATTAATGTTTTTTGTTATTATGATGAATTATACATATTTCATTTCATTTTGTAAAACCAAAAATTACTAATCTTGTAGGACTAATAAAACATACCTTTTATTTTGTAGGACATTGTTTTATTTGGACGATAAATATATTAACCTATCATCTGACACCTTTGTCCTACAGTTACTGATAAAAAAGTCCTACGATATTGACAACTCTTGAGCGTAGGACCAAGATAACCTACCACGCAATCTGAAGGACAATGTGAGTGATAGATAAGCTATGCAAATGTTAACTTACCAATAAAAAAAAATGCTGGTTATTTATTATTTTTCATGACTTTGTTTATGATACATGTTGGAGAGAGGGGACTCCCTAACAAAACCTTATATTATGTAGGACAAATATTTTTCCACGTTATTTAGATGATTATCTTGATATTGTTTTTTGTGTAGGGGTCAGAAGGAGTTTAGCCCGCCCAAGTGTAACAGTGGCTGACGGACGTCACGCAGACGCAAATTTTAAAAATTCTTCAAATCAACATATTTTATCCTTGCTATCCCTATTTACCAACATTACTGTAAGGAAAATCTTGGGCGTCTAGTCAAAAGGAAGCTACCCACGAAAAATCAGCTTGATAGTAATAAACGATGGAAAATGTACTAGGGATCCTGTACTATTATTGTTTATCGCCAATAAACAATTTTGAATTCTACGTAAAGTTGTGTAGAAGACATAAGTTGTGTATATTCTGCAAATCATCATTATAATTTATTTCAATGTTTAATTAAATTTTGTGATACTGTGCATAATTTTAAAGTTAATTCAGTAGAAATTCGTATTACTTTAGTAGTAAGAATACATACATAACTTAAGATGACATGCTCGTTAAAAATTGCATACAGTTATGTCGAATATCCAAATGCTGGCAAAGATTAACTATCCTACGTAATAGATAAAATCAAGGCGACAATACACCTTAGACATATTTATATGAAGTAGTCAAAACTAGTAATTAAAGTGTGTAACGAGAATTATGTTGTATGTTTATTGTCACCTTCGTTCTAATAATTTATATTTTTAATTTTCAAGGGGGGTATCGTATGAAATAATAAACGGCTATAGATGTTACTAATGTATTTCCGTCTTATGACAAAATGTGTCCTTAACATAGCTAGACACACATACAAGATGCCCAACAATACGCACGTAAAGAGACTTACACTTTATCCATATAAATATCTATACAGCCTCTATATGTACAATCGTATGTGTGTACCCAATCAGAGCCCTTCAAGTAGCTGGTCGATCTTGAAGGGGTTACATCTACCTACAGAGTAGCCACTATGTGACTCTCTGACGAAGCTTCCATAAACACGACGTACTGGCAGTGCAATCGACTTATGCACGATCTATTATTAACGACTATCATATATTACTGACAGAGATATGTAGCGCAATAGTTGTTTTACAGAGAAGCGACATTTTGCAGTATTATTTATTGGCAGAAATAACGTTTGGGCCCGTGATCTTTGTTCTATTTTTATTGGTAACACAAACAGTCATTCTCGAATATTAGAATACAGAGTAAATTTAAAGCTGAAACTGCTATTAATTTATTATATTGAGTGACCCCAGTTTCTGGTGTGCAAAATTTAAGAAGTTAAGTTAAAATAATGTTGAGAATAATTTATCTTAGCCACATATCGCTATCATATTAATTAAAAAGTTAGTTTGAAACAGTGTGGACCTATACAGAGTTACCAGTGTTTAATAAATTACTAAAAAAGAGCAACTCAGATATTTTACGACTGATCAAATTCATTTTATAAAAAAAAAATTTTTCAGTAAATTTGTAATGTATACTCGTTTTCATATATGTACATATACAAAAATTACTTAACAATACATACAGAAGAAAAAAAACTTACAAAACACAGATAATTTTACAAAAAACTTAGTACGCCGTCCGTACTGTCGCTGTGCGGCAGGATCCCGGGATGCTGGCAGTATTTCCTCTTTGAGTGGATAGACTCAAACGTTGAGAGAAATAGATGCTAGCCCTGAGATCTCTTGTGGCAAGGACCAAACGTTTGCTAATTTTTTTGACAAATGATTTAGTGTCCGGATAGTTGTAATATAATGTATGTAATATAATAATTCATTGTTATCGAAATGAATCTACTAAAAGCGTCCTTTATAAGTTGTTCATTAGGTACCAGTTACTCTGCATGCTATTTATATATTCTTTTGGTATAACACTAGTCATTATTCGGCCATAAATGAATTACATTTGGCAGCTCCAATATGGATCATGAAATAATAAGCCTTTTTAAATCAGCTCTCAAATAAATATGACATTTAATTGAGCTAACATATTTAAATTTATCAGATGGCAATTAATTTTGTCAATTTTGTATTTTTTTAGTTAAATTAATACAATACATTGCGGCATAGATAGATATCATTTTCGTGGCAAGTTTTGTTCTAACCATCGAAAAAGAAGAAAACCAGGGAAAAAAAAATAAGAATTTACTCTGTGTTTTATGCGTCACCGTAACGCTTAGATTTTTTTAATAAGTTTTTACAGACGATTAAGTAATTACTAATTGAATTATTAAACGATCAGAGCTTATTATCCACAGTAAAGTTGCCAGTCGAGTATTAGTTAATCTAATATTTATGAAACTGCAATAAGAAGTCGCCAGCTGTTAAATATATAATGTACCGACACAGATACCTGCAGCCTTCTAGGCGTTAAATAATACATCGATCACAGAATTAAATCATACTATGTCCGCCGACATCACTACACTCGTATATCATTATAAACAGTTATACATAACAAAAATAGGATTTCAGGTCGAAAAATATTTATATTCTTTTTGTTTTTACCTAACCAACGACACTTGTTTGTGCAACTATCCTGATTGAAACGGGAACCGGGAACAGAACTCGTTACAAGTAAACTAATTCTAACTAACTACAGAAATGACGTCACACTATTTGACATGTTGGTGAGATGAGGTCAACCATACACATATTGAAAGCATTGTAAAGAGGTTTCAAACTTCCACTACATTATTCTAAGCAATATACATGACGCTATGTTAAATTTAATGTACCAAAATATTGATTAAAATTATAATATTCTAAGATACAGTCACAAAAATAATTCTTACAGAGTCTATTTATATTTTACTTCATACGGGAGATCTGAACTTTACAATTATAATATTATATTATAATATATGTAAGTAGATGTGTAGGGTGCATGTAAATTGTAAAAATATACCTATTCAAAATCATACATTCATTAATTTCTCTCCACACGATTAATTTCTGACATGTCAATAGGAGAAATGGTTAAAACAGCATATTCAAATTCAAAATATATTTTATTTTTAAAAGTGTAAATTTTCAATAAAACAACGAACAATTAAAGATTTTAGAATATTTGAAAGCTTCGAGAGATAGGTTAGAAAAATAAACAAGTTAGAATTACGAGCAATCAAAAGGTTTTCGAAAACCGAAGTCAGAAGATGAGATCTCATCAGAATTGAAAGCTTTCTTTCTTTTGAGAAATATTTTTTTACTTCCCAACTATTAAACGAGCAACTTGATTTCATCAAATCGTAAACGAAACACGTGCTTAGTGAATGCCCATCAAAATTTAACCACAGAATACAGTACAAATACTTCCGTATGCTGTACTGTATACGAACAGTAGCAGTACAACGAATCGCCAACAACATGACAAATCGCTAACCATTGAGTGATCAACAGCCTTTTGTTTCGGAAACGCGTTCGTGAGTTCCAAATTTAAACTAGCATAAAACTCACGTCACTTTTTTATTGAAACGCGGTCGTGAGTTCCAACTTAAAAAGTGTAAAGAACAAGCGAACGTCACTAATCAATCCGTCGCGTTCGTGATAAAAATTTGTTCCAAATTCAAGTGCAACGCGAGTGATCATGTTTAGAAACGCGGTCGTGAGTTCCAAAGTTGTAATTGGTGAGTATGTTGAGTAAGTGTCATGTTGGCTCTGCGGCGCGTGTGAGTGCGGTGTGGGAGGGGGCAAGATGTTTACTCTGTGTAGTCCCAGCAGTCCTTCTCGTAGCCCTCGTGCACGTGCTCCAGCAGCACCTTGCGCCGGCTGTCGCAGTATCTGGCGGCCAAGGAAACATACTATGTATAAGCAACATAAAAAACAAACATTGACTTGGAACAACTGCGTTTAGAGGTACTAAGTATGTATCACCTAACTAAATCATAAGCAGCGTCTCGATTGACATCGCAGATAAAAGAGAAAGAGAGAGAGATAGTACGGGACATAGGGGAGAGAGAGAGAGAACAAGATAGAATGTGTGTGAGAGATAGAGATATCGAGATGGAGTGAGAGAGAGAGAACGAGATAGAGTGAGTGAGAGAGAGGGAACGAGACAGAGTGAGAGATAGAGAACGAGACAGATAACGAGATAGAGTGAGAAAGAGAGAGAGAGAGAGAGAGAACGAAATAGAGTGAGAGAGAGAGACAGAAGGAGACAGATATAAAGTGAGAGATACTTGAATACTGACCTGTACTTGTCCTGCACCTTCTGCTTGATGTCGGCCAGGTTCTCGCTGGTGATATCCCGCTCCAGGTACTCGGACAGCGTCTCGGTGGCGGACTCCAAGTCGCGCTGGTTGTCCTCGAAGATCACAGACTGGTTGTTCTTGCGCAGGTAGTACGCGAACACGTACGTGTACATCAGCGTCTGCCGGCACTGGCACAGGATGTCCACCGCCTTCTTCAGGAATTGCACCTGGAGATGTGGAATTTAAGTTTTTAGTATTTTGGGCATGATAAAAATGTTGTTTTTTTTAGTGTTTGGTTATTCCAAGAGCAATAAATAAAAGTCATTTATTTCAGGCACATTCAACCCAGAACTTAATACTAATAAAGCACTGTAAAGGGGTGTTGTCAATTTAAAAATTTAAAAACCTAAAGATATACAATGATATGCAATGGATACCCCAAGTTATAAAACTAAAACTAGTCATAATAGTCTATTCAAAATCTGAGAAAACATATCATCAAGGAAGCTTTTGTAACGAAACGCTGTCCATTTCTCCGTATTCATAAAAACAAAGCAAAGAAGAGAGTGTGGCTCGGTGGTAATGTGTCTGGTTAAATCCTGACGCTTATTGGTGAAGGAAAACATAGACGAAACCGACATATTTGAGGACCATAAAATCCGAAGACAAGCGTCTTCCGCTGAAAGATGGTGGTGTTCGCCCAGAAATCTCATCTAACGAATCAATTGTACAGGGAAGTCATCACTTTCAATAACGAGGACTACGCCTTAAGTAAGTGAACATATAAGCAAAGTGTCACCTCAATCCAGCTCATGTTGTGCTGCTGCATCTCCTCCATCTTCTCCTTGACGGAGGCGTACAGCTTGGACTCGAAGCGCAGCGACTGCATGTGGTTCATGTAGCGGTTGCAGTAGAACAGGTAGCGCTGCAGCGCCGCGCGGGAGCGCTCCTGCGCGTCGCGCGCCGCCTTCGCCTCGTCCTCGTCGTATCTGGGAGAAACATTATAGTCAATATATATAAATATTCAGTGCACACAGCGCCGTCTAGCCATGCAATAAGCAGACGCTTGAGTCGTGGGTACTAGACAACGGATTTAATACTTATTATACATTCCTTTTGTAAAGAAAAGTATATTAGATTAGCTAGTAGCAGTAGTAAACGAATACCTAGAATGTCATACTGTCATACCCACAATCAGATCTACAAAATGTCCTGTGTACCACAATCAACTCGCTCTAAGCTTAAAGACTCAACCTATGAACGAAGGATAAAAAGGAAGACTGTGATAGCTAGCACTTCACTATGTGTTCCACTTGTATAGAAATGTACTCACTAAAATACAAATTGACCGCGACAACAGCCGAGAACACAACTGATTAAACCCTTAGGTTGAAAAACCATATGTACAACTGTTTTTTTTTCACCGCTTTCTTGCTAAGGTTGCCTGGAAGAGATCACTCGAGGTGATAAGGCTTGTACTTGCACTTGTACATTTATTTATAGTTTAAGTAAGTCCTTTTCATAATTGTAATTTATTTAGGTGTGCAATAAAGAGATATTGTATTGTATTGTACAGGCAATGTTTTGCGGAATAAGTGATTACTGAATGAAAACTGACCGCAAATAGAGTTGAAAATGGTTGAGGTTGTTTTTTGAAAGAAAATGTTGGTTTTTGATAATATTTGAATCCATTAGTGTGACTTATGTATCTGTTGCAGTTGTACCAGCTGCTGCCGTGCGGCTCCCAGGGCCCGAGGCACACCCAATAGAAGTCGGCCTTGCAGTTCTGGTTATGACGTACCTGTTGCAGTTGTACCAGCTGCTGCCGTGCGGCTCCCAGGGCCCGAGGCACACCCAGCAGAAGTCGGCCTTGCAGTTCTGGTTATGACGTACCTGTTGCAGTTGTACCAGCTGCTGCCGTGCGGCTCCCAGGGCCCGAGGCACACCCAGCAGAAGTCGGCCTTGCAGTTCTGGTTATGACGTACCTGTTGCAGTTGTACCAGCTGCTGCCGTGCGGCTCCCAGGGCCCGAGGCACACCCAGCAGAAGTCGGCCTTGCAGTTCTGGTTATGACGTACCTGTTGCAGTTGTACCAGCTGCTGCCGTGCGGCTCCCAGGGCCCGAGGCACACCCAGCAGAAGTCGGCCTTGCAGTTCTGGTTATGACGTACCTGTTGCAGTTGTACCAGCTGCTGCCGTGCGGCTCCCAGGGCCCGAGGCACACCCATCAGAAGTCGGCCTTGCAGTTCTGGTTATGACGTACCTGTTGCAGTTGTACCAGCTGCTGCCGTGCGGCTCCCAGGGCCCGAGGCACACCCAGCAGAAGTCTGCCTTGCAGTTCTGGTTCTTGCACACCATGTGGTTGCAGCCGCCGTCCTTCTCGATGGTCACGTTGCACTTGGGGCACTCCTTGGTGTTGGCGGCTATCCAGTTCGACGTCTCCGAGTCGTCGTCGCATTTCTGCAAAGGGTAGTGACAGTACATGTTTTATTTGTGTCGAGCTATAATAAAGTTGCGTAAATTTTCTCGTGTTTTGGTACATTGACGACATTTGTATCGAGCTATTGTAAAGTTGCGTAAATTTTCTCGTGTTTTGGTACATTGACGACATTTGTATCGAGCTATTGTAAAGTTGCGTAAATTTTCTCGTGTTTTGGTACATTGACGACATTTGTATCGAGCTATTGTAAAGTTGCGTAAATTTTCTCGTGTTTTGGTACATTGACGACATTTGTATCGAGCTATTGTAAAGTTGCGTAAATTTTCTCGTGTTTTGGTACATTGACGACATTTGTATCGAGCTATTGTAAAGTTGCGTAAATTTTCTCGTGTTTTGGTACATTGACGACATTTGTATCGAGCTATTGTAAAGTTGCGTAAATTTTCTCGTGTATTGTTACATTAACGATTTTATTACTTTACATGACTTTAGATCTCGAGATAAGCCGAGGAAATTTCGTAAGTCTTTTTTTACAGTCCTTCTCCAATTGTAATCCCACTACGTTGTACTTTTTTTAGGTTTCTTTCGAGTGTGTGTTTGGTTAGGGATACAGATATGACAGATTTTTTCAGATTTCAAGCTTGGGATTGCGAAACAGCCTACTATATTATTGCGTTCGTAACATGTGCGGCTATAGGATTTTATAGGGAAACTACTGGGTGCTCGCGGTTTCGCTCGCATTAAGAAGTAAAATTTGCATCCCCTATGTCAACCCTTTAAAAGGGGCGTTTGCAAAATCCTTTCTTAGCGGATGCCTACGTCATAACATCTACCTGCGTGCCAAATTTCAGCCCAATCCGTGCGTTGATAGATCACTATATCAGTCAGTCAGTCACCTTTGAGTTTTATACATTTAGATATAGTGTACCTTGATCCACTTGCGCAGCAGGCAGCAGCGCACGGGGTCGTGCCAGTTCTCCCCGCACGCGAAGCAGAAGGTGTGCGTGCAGCGACACGTCACCGGCGCCGCCTCCACGTACGCCACCTTGATGGCGTTGCTGCAGTCGGGGGACGGGCACCAGCGGAGCAGGCGGTTGCACTGCAAATAATCATATAAAATGAGTTTTTTTTATGAGAGGCGCTAAGACACTGATTTTGATGAGTCTATACTCATCATCATTTTCGTCTCAATGTCCCGGCCAAGATGAGTGGAAATAGAACTTATTTCTTAATTTTAAGAGAATTTTAAAGAATTCTCTTAGAGACAAATAATCTGAATTCATCGGTCTATTATTTTGTAAACTTTTGGTTGGTGTATGGTAAAGTTACCTGGGGTGCGATGATCGGACTACCTTCACGTTGGGTAAGCCCAACTAATTACATCTCTCCATATGGGGATTTGGGGTTACCTAGTTGGGGATACCTGGTGCACCCCGTCCGCAGGTTAGTAACCTCCACGGTCGACCTTGCTAGCCTGTGCCCAAATGTCCGATCGAGTGGAGGCCCTCGCCTATACCTCTCCTCTGAGAGGGCTGGTGTAGGGCCCGGGGCATGGTGCTCGCCGCACCTCGCGGTGGAAGTGGAGCTGGGTGCTCTTTAAGAGCACCCGAGGTGGTCGCCGAGAGGCTAGAGGAGTTCGGTGTACCGGCCGAGTAGCGGCGACACGGGTACCGAACTCCGTGCGCAGAGGGCGCATTGGAGGAGAGCGGCCGGTCTGGCGCGCGACCGCCTAACTCCTGGGGGCTCTGGGCGGCAGGTCGGGGAACCTGTTGCCCTAGAACGAGTCCCCACAGGATGCACGACGTGTCTCGTGTTCTGACACGTCGTCCATTGAGGGTTGAGCTAAGCTTCCCGAGGCGGGGCCCGTTACCGGGCCAGCATCACCAGGGCTGCGGATAATTGCACCGCGCTCTCGTGGCTCTGGACCAACGATGCGGAGGTGGAACACCCCAGGTTTTTAGTGGGCATGCCGCCCTTTGGAGTGGGGCGGAGACTCCCACATAACCATCCGCCCTCCCCGGGGTTGGGTGGTACCTGTATTCCTGGGTAAAAAAAAACAAAAATGATATAGTTACCTCGACGAAGCTGTTGGTGATGATGTGCTGGTACTTGAGCTTGACGCGCGGGTCACGCACCAGCCGCATCACGGTCGCGTCGTCCACCAGAATGTCGCACGCGTGTGCCGCGCACGCTATCGTTTGACCCTGGAACGAAATAATTTGATGATCTTGTAATTTTACTTTATAATAGATAAATAGATAGATAGACATATATTTTTTCTTTTTTTTGTTAACGTATACTGTCCCACACCTAGTCAAAGGTTTCCCTCAACTCCCTCAATGCGTACCGGTCGAAGGTCTCCTTTATAATCATTAATTAACATAGAGAATTACAACAAACTTATAACAATAATAATAAGAGTTGGCATCTATCATGTCGCGTCAAACATTGATATAACTTTAAGTAAAAAAAAAGGTAATTTTATAATGATTGGACTATCTCAATGCAAACATAAACCAATGAATTTAAAATCGATAATTTTGAAGGTTCATTACATACCGCAATAGGGTAAAAACTAGCTTACTAAACAGTATATAGTTAATTAAAATATACAGTTGATTCAATGTGAGATTCAATATTTTTTTCTATATTATCGTTTACTAAAGAAGGAGCTAAGACACTGATAAACCAGTTACTCTTTGACCTTAGTTTTAAAGTATGTAAGTGCTATAATTATCGCATATGTTTGAAATCCTAAATATATCATAATAATGAAAATTTATCACATTCTGATAACATCAGCATCACATGAGTAAATACAAATCGAGTTTATAATTTCTTTTGTGAAGAAGTTGAATTAAGGCGTAATATTATTTATCAGTAACAAGTATCATACAAAACCATAACAATCAGTAGCTAGTTTTATCACCGATTGTCTCTAACTACGGTTGCCTGGAAGAAATCGCCGTTAGCGATAGCACTATTTTTTATGTCTCTTGTGTTTCTTTTTTTTTTTTTTTTTACGTGGGATAGGTTTACGTTTGACTAAAGCCTGCCTGATGTTAAGCATTGCTGCAGCCTAGGGTGTAACATGTTTACCTAGAAGATACCTATTAACTCTAGATTTGAAAACCCCTGGATTGTAGTTCGCAGGAAACACAGCTTCTGGTAAAGTGTTCCAAAGCTTTGCCGTCCGTACAATAAACGTTGAAGCAAAGCGCTGTGTTCGATACTTCGGCACTTCCACCATAAAACGGTGTCTACCTGCGGACTTTCTGCTTGTTCGGTTATAGAAGGGAGCTGAGGGAATCAGTTCATGTAGCTCCTCTGCACACTCTCCGAAATGAATTCGATAAAAGACCGACAGACTGGCCACCTTGCGGCGATGTTCCAAACTTTGGAGTTTTGCCTTCTTAATGGTATGGTTGTTTACGCGTTTCGGATGTTGTCTGCGTGCTGCCGCGGTCCCAGAACATACGGTCTGAAGATGGATGTCATAACATCCGCAATGCGTTAACAACATACGCGATTTACACGTGAGTGAAAACCGTTTTAGTTAACATATTGATAAAATGTCTCACGAAAGTTTTAATTCTATAGAAATGGTTCACGGGAAAATCCCTTGTTTATAATTAACGTTGAAAATTATTAAGATTTATAAATTAAGTATATCAAAAATACAATGAACTATTTATATAAAAACCAAATCTTCCAACTGGAACTGTTGATTTTTCTCAGTACGTGGTTTCTTATGATGACCAAACCAATCAAGGTCGTTTCAAAAATTGCAACTATTTTATGTAGCAGTATCCTTATGTAAGTAAAAACCTGCACTTTGTGATGAGTTTCTCATTCAGAAATACACAAATGTCATTTAATGTAATGTACTCATAAGCAGATTAACAAATCAAATAGATTGTAAACCACTACTATTCATATAATATGATATGATATGATATGATATGATATGATATGATATGTCATGTCATGTCATGTCATGTCATGTCATGTCATGTCATGTCATGACATGACATGACATGACATGACATGACATGACATGACATGACATGACATGACATGACATGACATGACATGACATGACATGACATGACATGACATGACATGACATGACATGACATGACATGACATGATATGATATGATATGATATGATATGATATGATATGATATGATATGATATGATATGATATGATATGATATGATATGATATGATATGATATGATATGATATGATATGATATGATATGATATGATATGATATGATATGATATGATATGATATGATATGATATGATATGATATGATATGATATGATATGATATGATATGATATGATATGATATGATATGATATGATATGATATGATATGATATGATATGATATGATATGATATGATATGATATGATATGATATGATATGATATGATATGATATGATATGATATGATATGATATGATATGATATGATATGATATGATATGATATGATATGATATGATATGATATGATATGATATGATATGATATGATATGATATGATATGATATGATATGATATGATATGATATGATATAATATAACAACTATAAATATAGTATATTTATAGTATAGATATTGATAATATTGGGAAAATCACAGACTCTTTAGAGTCTGTTTCCTTAAAGAAAAGAATGTCAGTCGCAGATATATATCGCCTATGTGCACAGTGACGCATGACTAACATAATTGGTTTTTCCCAGTAATAACTTTCTATAGCCAACTAGCCATGTATTGATATTATTTATTGAATGGCTTGGAAGTATAAACGACAAAATATATGTCTGGAATCTCTTTAAGGTATTAAAAAAGAAGTAAGTACCTACCTTTTTTTAACAAGAAATGGGTTTGCACTTGTCCGTAATTCGCTTGATGGTAAGCAATCATTACGGTCTAGGTTGGAACGTGCTTACCTAGTAAGAACCGATTTAGTCTCACTTTGAAGATCGCAAGGTTATATTCCGCGGGGAACATGGAGTCAGGCAGGGAATTCCACAATTTACTTTTAATTTTATATAAAAAAAATAACTAATAATATGTATATAATCTATTTACATTGGTCTGTTTCGTCCTGTTTCAACTGCATCGCCGTGATTTTTAGTATGGCAGTAGTAAGTATAGGATCTCGAGTGTTATACTCATGCTACTTTTTATCAAACAAGCGAAGACACAAGTATCCACTAGTTAGTTAGAGACTGGCCTGTTAGCTTAGTTGGTAGTGGATCTGTCTTCTAATCTAGAGATTTATGAATTTTAAAATGTATCATTACATGTGTTGAGTCTGGTCGTTTGTATGTATAATAAGTATGTATTTACAAAAGAAAAGTATAATATAAGTATTATATCCATTATCTGGTACCCACAACACAAGCGTTTGCTTAGTTTGGGGCTAGATGGCGCTATGTGCAATGTCCTGGAATATTTATTTATTTCTTTATAGTTCATAATACTCACTAAGCCCTCCTCCATGATTTTGGTAGTTAAATATTCGCACCAGCACTGTGTGCAAAACCTGTGTCCACATTCAAGACCCGTCATCATCTGGAAATGTATGACACATTATATTAAATATACAATTATATAAACAAAAAAACTATGTAACAAACTACTGGAGTTCATAAGTTACCTATACAATTATGAACTCATATGCCAGCAAATCTTAAAATTTGGTTTTAGGGCAGGTTTAAATAGTAACATATAAAAGCGAGTGTGGCTCAGCGGTTCCAGTGTCTGCTTTTCATCCAGACGCATCCTGGTTCGAATTCGGCCCTACACCAATGACTTGTTCTTTCACGTTAAGTGTGGATTTGCACTCACTTAACGGTGAAGGAAAACATCGTGAGGAAACTGTCATTTTTGAGGACCACAATATCCGAGGACATGTGTCTTCCGTGGAAGGACTCGGTCGCCCACCACAATGTATCAACCCAAGAGAACTCCCATAACGAATTAAGTCTGCGGGGGAGTCACAACCCTCAGTCATGAGGAAATTCGACTTCTTTAAGAAATAGTAACATACGTACCTATATATATACATACATCATAAAGCAATTCGCTAAAATATATACCTGTTAACGATCGAAACTTACAAATTTTCACGTAGACTGATATAATTTTTTTTAATCATGATTTAAACCTACGTTTAATTTGCGAAGTCAATGAGAAAATACTAGGCACAAAAACCAGCGACCCCAAAGTACGAGCATACTTACAGAAGTAGGTAGAACCGAGAAGCATATTTCGCATTCCTCTGTGCCCGACGTCGATATCCGTCTCGGCAGCTATATTGGAACAAAAACGCTTGATTAATTACAAGACCCTTTGCAACATAACTTTAACTATTGTATTGTAGCATTGTGACTGGTACTCGGTAGCGCAAGGGCGCGCCCCTGCGACTATACAACTCAGAGAACCTTCATTATATCATACCATTATATGTATAATGAAGCGTCCGTAGCTCAGCTAGCGGAGGCAATCGCATGCGATTACCAATGTTAAGCAATGGTCGACGCGGTCAGTACGCGGATGGGTGACCGAAAAGTGGCATTCCATTTTAGGCGCTTCCGTGGGTCGGATGACACGTTAAATTGTAGGTCCCGGCAATGTGTCTAGTTCAGCATTTAAGCCATGTCAGAGGCTCTTAAACTCGACGCCAGAGTTGGCCACTCTCATTCGATAAGAAGAAGATATGTATAAAATGTTTGTTGATCTGTTTGTTCCTCTGTCATGCCACAACGGAATGACAAATAATCGTAATTTTCGGTATAATATGACACTCTTCGGAACTTATATGGTATATATGTACCTATGTGACATAGGCTACTTTTGTATAAGTGGCGAACCCAGGTGTACGTAGAAACCAATAGGGTGAATAGAAGAATTAGTTTTTTGCAATGTCCATAATGTGGGGTCTAGTGCTATGTCTTTGCCGCGAGCACTAACTTTGTAATGATGCCCATAAAATAAGGTCAAGTTCATGACAAATTCAATGTTAATACATTAATTGCATTTGAATCAGTTTCAGATTGTAATAGAATAATGTTGGATGACTTTTTAGGTCTTGGATTTTGTTTTGCCTGTTAAATATTATGATATGAGAATTTGAGCAGACTCATAGTCAAAAAGTATAATTAATTTAACTGCATACTAAAAATATTAATTGTAAAGCTGCACCAAAGTTTTTTCGTTTTTGATTGTGGTTTTTGTGCAAGCAAAAGGTTGTAACGTGATTAATAATTAACTACTGTAGTCATTGTACAATCTAAGATGTGAATACATATTTGCTGTGCTCATTTTATAATCTAAGTAAGTACTTATTATGCTAACATCTTAGCTTACCAACAACAAAAACATTAAAAAAGGTAGAGAATGGAACCTACATATTTTGCAGTTTTAATAACCTTGGGCCTCTGTATGACAGGTTTCCTGAATGGGTTGATGACTCGGGCCTCCGCAAACAGCTGGTCCTGGTCCCCGTCGTAAAATCTTTCCATCAACTTCTCTTTGTCCCATTTGAAGTGATTTAAAAGAATCCTCGTAGTTGTTGCTGGGATCTGAAAACAACACATTCAGCACTCTAGTACTTTCTTAATAAGTAATAATCAGAAACTTATAGATTTGGAACTTTCTTGAACAATCCATACACAGATATAATTATGACAAAACATGTCATTATAATGGTGATGTATGGTATTTGACATATATATCTATACAAAATATAATAAAGCTGAAGATGGTCAAAAAACTGAACAAAGAAGACACTAGAAAAAAATTGTTTGGATATACTTTAAATCAATAACAAAACATACTATACTATACTTCAGCAGTTTTTAGAATGTTTGTCTTTTTATTTAAATACTCATAACATAAAAATGGCTGAAGGGATCATAATCATTTCTTGTATGTAAGTAGTATAAAGTCTTAGAAGTGTCATAGGTATCTCAAAATAATGAAAACGAAGACACACTACTTTCTAATAAAAAAAAAATATTAACTAGCTTCCTTGGAAATAAAGATTATAGAATAGTATAAAGTCAAGTACTGATATGCCTAAGATATGTGATAACAAGAATTTAATAAAAAAAACCAAGTGAATTTTTAGATAAAATATGTTTACATTTTACTACAATTTGTCTAATGGGAAGCAATAGATGTGAACTAAGATGGAGTGTATGACATGCATATATAGAAACTTAGTAAGCACTGTGTAATTTGATAATTAAAATTTATTATGAGCAAGGACTAAAAGCAACATGTTTAGGAAAAATAAAACAAGTTAAAAATAAAAATGTGGACAGCACAACACAGCTTTGGTTGTTTTTCTATTAGGATACTATATTTATTATTTTTTTGTTCATACAATCTGAAAGTAATTTTGGCACTAGATGGAAACAACTCCAAATCCTCTGAACTGAATATTCCAAGATTTAAGTAATTCTTTAGAAAAAATTGAGCGAAAATTTGAAGCTTAATTCTGAACTTGTGAATGTGTGGTCCCATAAATTTAATCAATATTAATTTTAAGACAAATCAATAGGAAATTTTCAAGCAAATTGACTTTGTCAAGAATTTATCTTGAAATAACTAATCAAATATAATAATTTCAGCCAGATATTAAAAAAAATATACTATGTGTGGTTTATTTTTAGTATTATGTAGCAATATAAGTAGTATAATCATATTTGATAACACCAACAATGAAATTTCTCAGTTATAGTATTGGAGATTATTATACATTGTTTACTAAAAAAAATAGGTGGATAAGCTAGAGAGTAAGGCAGAATCACTTATATGAGCTAGGTAATGCAAACATATCATGATTGAAATAATAATAATTTAAGGACAAGCTTGATTTAAATAATAACAAACAAATTTAATGTACATGTCATTGGCTAATTGCAACAAAATCCATACAAATGTATTACATACTTAGTCATAAACAAAACCTATGACTCATATCAATTTGCTGAAAAAAATTTGCTGGAAAACACAAAGAAGGTAATACATTACACCATCACATTAAGCTTATATGTACCTACATGTTTACTTTCTGAAGAATAAGTAAACTAGGTTTGTGAGTCAACATCTTTGTTCCTTAGTTGCACCCTAACTGTCATATGGAGTTGGAGGACATCTGGTTCGCTACATTAGGCGTGTATGCATTATTGACATCTAACGCAATAAAATGTTTGAAGGCTACACAAAGATATGGAAGTGGAGCAATGGACGAGTAACCTCATTAGAAGAGTCCATTGTTTACCACACAGCAACCCACTGACCTCAACCACTGTGTTCACTTCCTTGATGCAATCCACCATGTGCTGAACGATTTCCTCCGTCGATAACACCTCGTAAGGATACTCCTCGAGCTCCGTTTGTCTTTCCCTTGTACTGTGTGTCTCAACGTCCATTGCAAAGTCGACATCGTCTCCACTGGATTCGTTGCCAGAATCCACATCGTCTTTTGTATCGTCTTCGGAGTCCATCGTCGAAACTTTCACGAAATATGTAAACTATATAAATAAGGATGCAGCTAGCGTACGTCTAATGATGAAATAATTACACCTAAGATTTAGGAAAGGTCAACAATGAAGAAAATAGTTCACCCGCGGGCTGCCAAAATCTCTGACGTTTTATGACGGCAAATGTTCCAAGCCTAGGATGAGCATTAGAAATGTTCCAAGATAGTTACTGACATTAAGCATCAAACTTCTGAAAGAAATTGTCTATGGCTAAGCCATGAGAGGGATGATATAAAAAATCCTTGGGCTAAGCAAACCAACCAAACAACCAAAAACTACATCACTATGTAATGCAATGATATTATATGTACAAAAGCTCACTGATGTAATGTATAAACCGTAGGTATAAACTAATAAAATAAATTAATAAACCGGCCAAGTGCGACTCGGACCTCGCGCACGAAGGGTTCCGTACTATCATCTATAATAGAAAATCACGTTTATACTACAAAGTTTAGTTCTGTTTATAAAATAACGAGAAATCAACGAGCAACCGCCTCGCGCTTGCGCCACCACCACACCGCGGAGCGGCCCTCGCACTGCATTTAGATGCACAAGAGATGCACGGATTTTATGTAGGTATTTCTAGTTAGAAATTTCTAAATATTTACTTACAAATATTCAAGTTTCTAGGTACTTGTTTATTAAGATCGAGTAAAAGTTGCTTAAAAATTACGTTTATTGTATGGGGACCCCTTAATATTTGATTTTTTTAATGACTTGTATTTTTTGTTATAGCGGCAACGGAAATACATCATCTGTGAACATTTCAGCTTTCTAGCTATCACGGTTTATGAGATAGGTACAGCCTGGAGACAGACAGACAGCGGAGGCTTAGTAATAGGCTCCCGTTTTATGTTTTGGGTACGGAACCCCAAAAACAGCCAAGCGCGAGTCAGTAATGAAAACTAGGTAATCAAAGAATACTATTACCCTCTTAAAAAAGGGTAGGTATAGGTACCTACTACACCCTCCTAAAAATGAGCGAATCAGTCTCTCATACAGGTATAAATAAATAAATAACATTATTTTATTAGTTACTTAGAAAAGTTTCTACCGGTTTATTAGGGCCTATTAAAAATTTACGTTCATTGTATGGGGGAGTCCCTCTTTAATATTTACTTACCTCAAACTATGTTAATATTTAATTTACCTACACAAGATCCACCCTGATTTGCATAACTAATTGGCTTCGTACAGGAGTTCCTTACCTAATTTCTAAAAACAAACATGTGGAGCTGCTGTCTTGTTATAAATAAAAACAGGATAGGTACATACCTATATATTTAAGATTAGAATTTGAATAAAATTGTAATCTAACTTATTATACCTACCCTACCCTGTAATCTCTGTATGTCATTATGTAACTCCTACCTATCATGCTTTTAAGTATTTATATAAAATAAGCTAAGATAAATAGGTACACAAAAAAATTTAATTTTCATTTTCTTACATTATTTACCTGCCAGTGGAACTTATCCAACTAAGTGCAGGCTGTGGTGTAGGGTGCATGCAGTAGATGAAATGCATAGAAGTGTATACTTCTATGATGAAATGTATTTTCATAAAAACTGTAGTGTCATAGTATGAATTGATACCTATAATTAGTTTTTCATACTAATCTCTCTGTATTTAAGTTTAAGCTTGTAAAACTAAATTATGATTTATCTATATTTAAATTGTACCTAAATAGTAGTTTGCTCTCTCAGAATCCAAATTAAGTCCTCATCATCGGACAAGAAAAATACATACAGGATATGTATTGTATTTGAATTCCCTAATCTAAAATATATAATAACAACATTTATTGGGTATAGGTACATATAAAATATAATTTGTTATATATTTATTAACAGTTTTGGTTGCTGCTTTCCTTTAAGTGAAGACAGAAAGCTTTGTTTTTTATATGTCTAGATTATCGAATTCATTTTGAATAGCTTCAAATTGAAGAAACATGGAGTACAACTCAGGATGTGTGGTTTCTATTTCATGACTATCTCTCTCTCTGGAAAGTGATATGTATGCCTTAGGCACTTTAGTTTTCTTACAGCAATCTGAGCTGACCTCCACATTAAGCTGGAATGTAAAATTAAGTTTCACAGCATCATTTTCTATTGGTTCTGAATTTAATACATCCAGAGTAGTTTTTGTTTCAGTTGAGTATAACTTAACAACAATATCGGCCTTCTCATTACTCAATCCTATCATCTTTAAATCATCCTTCAGATTATTAGGCATGAGCACAAATTTCAGTAATCTCTTGAAGATATACACCAAAGTTTTCACTGACAAAAGCAGACTGTCTTTTTCAACTTGAAATATTTTTACCAACTTCTGTATTTCATCTTCATTGAATATATCGGAGTCTTGCAGCTTTATTTTTGTTACGATTCGTCGAAGAAACTGTTCAAATCGAGAGTCGTCCAAGAGATTTATCGCCGTAATACCTTTCATGAAACTGGAACACAAATTGTAATATCCGTTCATCATGTATTTTCATTAGGATGGTGCCACTAACGTGTTTCTCTAAAATTTAGAATACTACTTACTTGGGTGAAGTTTTTAGCCATAGGCAGCTCATTTTATTAATTCTTATCTTAATTTCTAAAGAAAAATCTTTCCACACGACTTTCAACAAACTTACAAAAACAAACAAAACAAAACTAAAATAAAAATGGGTGGACAAACAACGGAACGGATAGACTTATGATGAATAAGAATAAGATGTCTATTTCTCTCCTTTACCCAACAAGAGACAAAGATAAAAAATACAACTTTTAGCCGTAGAAATGGATTTGTTTATTTCTGACTGTTTATTTTCAGAACGCAACGGTAAAGTGTCAAAGTCAACGTCAATGTATAAACTTGCCGATGTCTAGATTGTCTAGTCGTAGTCTATCTATGCATGCGTGTGACTGTGAAATTCCGGATTTGGTTAGGTTATGGATATGCTGAAATAAATAAAATATTAATAAAATGGCACTTAAAGTTGATAGAGTACCTGAAATAATTGATTTTCCTAAGGAGGAAGAGAAAATTCTGCAGTTCTGGAAAGATATAGACGCATTTCAAACATGCCTCAAACAATCTAAGAATAGACCAAAGTAAGTAGATTTTCTGAATAATTTAACCACTTAGCTCTTAACGAATACATAAAAAGCAGTATTTCCTTTTTAATAATCAGTCCTGCCTCTTTTGACTCTCAGGCAATATAAAATACATCCAATTTTACCTGAACAAGTAAATGCCAAGTTGGGTAGGTAAATACCTACTTATCAGTCTTTCAACATATGGCACCCATATTTTGCCTAAAACAACTTATAGGAAACATAATGATGTGTATGGAGTAAACCTTCTGCTATGGAGTATTCTTCATTTCCAGTACTCAACATTGACACAGAAACTTGTATCAAAACAGTCATAGCTTGCATTCTGATGCAATCTATACTAATATTATAAAGCTGAAGAGTTTGTTTGTTTGAACGCGCTAATCTCAGGAACTACTGGTGGGAATTGAAAAATTATTTTTGTGTTGAATAGACCATTTATCGAGGAAGGCTTTAGACTATATAACATCACGCTGCAAATAATAGGAGGGAAGAAACCATGGCAAATGTGGAAAAAATGGGGAAAAGCTATTCATCTTGAGGGCTTCCGTTATGTTCGCTGCAAAAACGGTTCAATATATCAAAAAAATATGTATGAAAAAATTATTCCTCTTGAAATGGTCTAACAAAATGTCTGCAACAGTATATGTCTGTCTTTTAAGATTAACTCACTAGAACCGTTTTTATAAAAATAACTATTCCATGCAGATGAAGTCGCTGGCTCAGCTAGTAATTAGATAAATCATTTAACCACCAACCTGAATTCTATTTAACTTATATTTCAGTCAAAGTAAGTTGTACTCAATTTAAATTATATATCAAACTAAAGGTCTAATAAAATTATTATAATTATATATTATAATATTGCATTTTCAATAGGACAGTAGGTAGGTTTTTTACCTTACAGTTTTGAGGAAAATAAACACATTAAAGATTAACGCATTCACTGCCCTCTTATTTTGTTTGTCTATTATACATGCCCCCTTTTTGAATTTCAATTTACGAAGCATATTGAAACACATTCTTGCGTTCTGGGCATGTTGTTAATGTCATTTGAATAATTTTTGTTTCAGATATTCTTTCTATGATGGACCACCATTTGCAACTGGGTTGCCTCACTATGGCCATATTCTTGCTGGAACCATTAAAGATGTTGTTACTCGCTATGCTCATCAACAGGTATCTATGTATAAAAAACCAATAGTATCTTAGTAACTATAATTGTATTTATAGAAATTGTAACTATGTTATGGGGCTTTAAAGTGATAAGATAAGTAATCAAAATAGACAGTAATGTTATAATCGATGTTAAGGTTTGTATCTGAATGTAAATTTAATGAGTATGTACATATATTAGTAGCATTCATATCAATCAATCTTCAATTTAAATAACTATGTAAAGGAAAAAATGATTGATTTTGATAATGGGCTATGTATGACTTGTGACAGTAGTTTAAGATAAAGAGTAGATATCTATATCTATGTTGGATTTGTAATGTAAATCATTATTTTATAAAAGTATATTTCTTTTTTGTTCCAAAAAGGTGACACTATCATGATTTAAATATTTTATGTATGTTTAGGGTCTCGAGAGTGAGAAAAGCTACTCTTTATCTCAAAATAAAACAATTGAAGCTGTGGACTAGCCTTACTCAATACACTTAACTTCACCAGGGTTTCCATGTGGAAAGGCGTTTCGGTTGGGATTGCCATGGACTGCCGGTGGAGTTTGAAATTGACAAAACTCTGGGCATCAAAGGACCTGAAGATGTTCACAAGATGGGCATTGACAAGTACAACGCAGAGTGCAGGAAGATAGTGATGAAGTATGCCGGAGAGTGGGAGATGATTATTACAAGAATGGGCAGATGGATTGGTAAGGATACTTCAATAACTTAAATAGTTATAAATACTTACTTACCAATGTGGTGTTGCAACTCAAAGTCCGATCTCACTATCTCTTGCCACTCGGTAGTATGGAGCTGCTGCAGATACTCTTTAAGAGGATAAAGTTATTATTGTAGTCTTCATTTTAAAATAAGTTATGAAGTTCATAATGCACTATCTGCCTAACACTACTAAGCTACCATACAATAAATTTTTAATTAGTGTATGTAATTCAAAATTATAATCAATGCTGTATTTTGTTACAGATTTCAAAAATGATTACAAAACACTCTACCCATCATTCATGGAATCCATCTGGTGGGTATTCAAGGAACTATTCAACAAAGGTTTAGTATACCAGGGAGTCAAGGTAATGCCATACTCAACTGCTTGCTCCACACCACTGTCCAACTTTGAATCTGGTCAGAATTACAAAGACGTAGTCGACCCAGCAGTGGTCATCACATTCCCAACTGACAAAGGGTTTTCCTTCCTCGCTTGGACAACCACACCATGGACATTGCCCAGCAATCTAGCTCTCTGTGTCAACCCCAAACTAATTTACCTAAAGGTAAAAGAAAAGTCTTCAGGCCAATGCTACATCATCCAAGAAGCGAGGTTCCCAATGATGCTGAAAAGTGAAGATTTTGAAGTTGTAGAAAAGATGCTTGGTGACAAATTGAAGGGCATCAAATACACGCCAGTATTTGATTACTTTGTCAAGCAATGCCCTAATGCTTTCCATGTATTGACTGATGGGTATGTATCTGATGATTCCGGTACAGGCATTGTCCACCAAGCACCATACTTTGGTGAAGACGATTACCGAGTCTGCTTAGCAGCTGGAGTAATAACAAGAGATCAAGATGTAATCTGCCCTCTTGATGCAAGTGGTAGATTTACCGAACCTGTGAAAGACTTCATTGGACAGTATGTTAAAGATGCTGATAAAAATATAATGGCGAACCTGAAAGCACGCAACAGACTATTCTCTGCTGGACAGACAAAGCACAACTACCCATTCTGTTGGAGGTCAGACACTCCTCTCATTTATAGAGCAGTACCTTCCTGGTTTGTTCGAGTTGAGCAGATGAGTCAAGATCTCTTGAAATCCAGCGAAGAAACCTACTGGGTCCCAGAATATGTGAAGGAAAAACGATTTGGAAATTGGTTGAAAGATGCGCGAGACTGGGCCGTTAGCCGAAACAGATACTGGGGAACTCCAATTCCTTTGTGGATGTCTAACGATAAGCAAGAGGTGGTGTGCATAGGTAGCATTGCTGAATTGGAGGCGCTGACAGGCCAAAAAATTACTGATCTGCATAGAGAAAGCATTGATCACCTGGAAATCCCGTCATCGAGACCAGGCCAACCCCCATTGAAAAGAGTTTCAGAAGTATTCGATTGTTGGTTTGAGTCGGGCTCTATGCCCTACGCCCAAAACCATTATCCGTTCGAAAATAAGAAAGAGTTCGACGATATATTTCCCGCGAACTTTATCGCTGAAGGCATTGACCAAACAAGAGGATGGTTTTACACACTTCTTGTTCTTTCAACAGCCCTGTTCAAGAAACCTCCATACAAGAACTTGATTGCTAATGGACTCGTCCTTGCATCTGATGGACAAAAGATGTCGAAGAGGAAGAAGAATTACCCTGACCCACTCGAAGTCGTCAACAAATATGGAGCGGACGCTTTGAGACTGTACCTCGTCAACTCGCCTGTCGTCAGAGCAGAAAACCTTCGTTTCAAAGAAGAAGGCGTCAGAGACGTGATCAAAGATGTCTTCTTGCCATGGTTCAACGCCTTCAGATTTTTGATCCAAAATGTTGAAAGAATTGTCCAAGAAGACAAAATTGATTACAGATTCAATGACAAAGCGGAACGAGAGAATGTGATGGATAAATGGATCACGTCATTCACACAGTCTCTGATCGACTTTGTAAAGAAAGAGATGGCGGCTTACAAGCTGTACACAGTTGTGCCGCGACTGACGAAGTTCATCGACCACCTCACCAACTGGTACGTGAGGATGAATAGAAAGAGGCTAAAGGGTGATAATGGCGTGAAGGACTGCCAAGTGGCGCTCGATACGTTGTTCGGTGTGTTGTATGACATGGTTCGAGTGATGGCTCCCTTCACTCCCTTCCTCGCCGAGCTCATGTACAAGACCTTACGGCAGCTGCTGCCAGGAAGCTCGCTCGAGAGCGTGCACTACAACATGATCCCCGAGCCGAGGCTCGACTTGGTCGACAAAAATATCGAAAGAGCCGTGCAGAGAATGCAAACTGTCATCGAACTCGGCAGAGTTGTGAGAGATAGAAAGACTGTCCCGATCAAATACCCACTACCAGAAATGGTGGTCATTCACCGCGACGAAACGTACCTCAACGACATCAAGTCATTGGAAAACTATGTACTTGAAGAAATGAACGTGAAGAATGTGCTTCTCACTAGTGAGAAAGAAAAGTATGGTATCACGCTCAAAGCTGAACCTGATCATAAACTACTAGGCGCGAGATTGAAGGGTGATTTCAAGGCTGTCACGCAAGGATTGAAGGCGTTAACCAACGAACAGTGTGAGAAACTCATCAGCGATGGCTTCGTAGAATTAGTCGGCCAACGCATCGATGTTTCAGAAGTGCGTCTCATTTTCCAAGCCGTTGGAAACGATCAATATGAAGCGCACAGCGACAATGACGTGCTGATTCTCGTCAATGTGACCCCAGACCAAGACATGTTGGACGAAGGCTTCTCGAGGGAAATCATCAACCGAGTACAGAAATTGCGCAAGAAAGCTAAACTAGTGCCGACCGACGAAGTAGACGTGTTCTTCTCAGTTAGCAAAAACAGTGACATTTTGCGTATAATCAACCTACACCGTGACTTCATTGAGAGTACTGTTAAAGCGCCTCTTATTTCTATCGAGTCCATTTCGGCATCTAAGCCGGTGATAATAGAAGAAACACAAGAGCTAAAAGGCTCCCAGCTGAAACTGGTTATCACATGGAGAAAAGAGGTGGACGTGCCAGCAAACCCCTGGGCAAATGTCATCTTGCAGGGACTGACACCGCGCTACGGAGTAACTGGCAATCAAGGCAGTCTGATCTTAATGGGCAAAGATGGAAAAATCCTTACACTCGACCAGCTATACAAAGAAGTGAACAATCTTTTCGGTCTTTACGGATTAAAGTTTAGTCTTTGGTGTGATGGGAAGGAAATTAAGGACACCAAGAATTTGAACGCTAAAACGATAGTTGTATCTCAAGAGGCACCGAAAGAATGCCAAGCTGTGCCCAATCCTTTCTGCAAGTTTGTGAACATACCAAATGGGACGAAAACATTCACTATGTTCCTAGAAAATCCTCTTGGCAAGATTACTCTCGAAAAGGAAAACGCTATAAAATTCGTGGCTGATTACTTGGAAGTCAAGGCGAACGAAATTGTTTAAGTAATAGGCTTTTATGTAATGTTTTGAGAAACTCAAGACTTTGTAGATAAATATTAATTTATTGGTTTAAATCTTTTGCTTCCAAGCAAGTTCCTTGTCATCTAAACGTTCTTCAATGTTGTAAGTGATCTATGCTGTACCAGACTTACCTGATTACCAAGTAATACAAGTATTACATGTGAAACATGTCACACTGTCCTCTTGTTCTTTAGTTTCTAATAAATTTACTCAATTAAAAAATAATGTTTTTCTTGTATGTAATCATACTGAGTTATTTTATAAATAGGAAGTGTCTGTGAAAGACACAACAGAACGGAGCGACATATTCAGTACCTATTCGTGGTGATACTAAATGAGCCTGAGAGATGTAATGCATAGGTACTAACTTAGAAATAATAACACAAATTGAGGAAAAAAATAATTTATTCAAACAGATAAAATGTATAGTAATTAAATTATCGTCGAAAAACTATACACAATACTAGTAATGTCTGCCTATCAACTATGGTAATATTGCTGTATGAGGGACAATCTGAACACTATAAAAAATAATAATTTGATGTCACCACTTCTTATAAAAACATAAATAAACAAAAAGTTGCCTTTGTTAAGTGTCTTATTATTTTCCGTAATAGGTAATCGATAGTATAACAGCTAACGAAATATGCAAAACACTTCAACCTAAGCAACTGTTTGTTATAAAAAATATTAACAAAATTATATGCGGGAGCAGGATACAGACTGTTTGAGAAAAAATAAAACATCCTAAAAATAGTTAACCAAATGAAAACAACAAAATTAATGTCTTTTGAATCAATCACACCGACTTGTTAGTATGGCATTCATTTGTTATTATAAAATGGCTTCTCGAAACTGTCTACGTGTTTGCAGAACATCTACTTTACAATTTCTCTTTCAACCAACTTGTGATTAATTGATTAGCCTTTTGCCCTTTTCACTCAATGCGAGAAAGATTAAAAAAACAGGTCAACTAACCACTCTTTAATCATTTTTTATTAGCAATTGTTTGGTATATGACGTAATTATTATTAAAATAATTATTTAATTAATTAGTTAAAACATGCTATTAAGAATTCAGCTAAAAGAAGTTAACTAAAACTTAGGATAGACTAAATAAAAAGCCGCAGTATTTGTGAAGTAATTAAATAATTTTATTAGAATAAAATGCAAGACCAACATTAGTTCTGCTCACATATCACTATGTATCACATAAACATAACTTTATTGTTTCAAACTGCTTTCGTCAACACAAAGTCGACGGTGGCTTCAACAAGATCCTCAGCCTCGGTCTAATACCTAGTAAAATTGTATACTTACGTAATACTGTTAACACTTTCACAGCGGATCACGACCTCAGCTCGGCATTCATATTTTTCTCTAACGCGCGAATCACGAGTAGCACTCGTGACCGCCTTTCATACTGTTTATTAGAAAATCACGACGTCTTGTCGTGATCCGCCTTGTACACGTTTGTAGCTTAGTTCATAAGCTACACACACACATATACAATGTTTGTATGTAGTAAGAACGCGATAGCTACAGTTCGCGATCGCCCGCGCCCACTCAGTCGACCGCCGGCGAGAGTACGGAGCGAGTGTGACTGTTTTTGGCGCGAAATGGCTTCCTCGCTACGTAATGTTTCTACGCAAGAAATTGTTGATATATTGCAAAATGATGATGATTCTGACATTGAGGAGGCTCAGGGTGATGAAATTGAAGGTAAATGTTTATTATATATTTATATTTCTATGTAGGTAGGTACCTAAACTATTTTCGTATTGAATATTCTTTCATAAGTTGTTTCTTTGGTAGATTGCGTGTCGGACCTGCGAATCTTTATATCTAATCAAGAAAGGATGGATGATGGTGAGGTTGAGGTGCAGGACCACGTTCCTGAGCCAGTCACAAATAACGAGCAAGGGCGTAATCGTGTACAGGGGGCTCGGCGCGGGCGTCAAAGTCAGCGCGGCCGCGTAGTGCGCTCAACTGCGCGCGGCCGCGTAGTGCGCTCATCTGCACGCGGCCGGTCGTCGCAAATACTTTCTCTTCGAGAAATGGATGAGGCCAATGGATGGACGTATGTCCCAAGAGAACGTCCATTAGAAGACCCGGTTTTCGAAGAGATAAGTCGAGTTTTAGTTCCGATGGACGACAATTCATCTGAAATGGATTGTTTTTCAATTTTCTTCAACAATGATTTTTGGAAGCTGCTGAAAACTGAAACAAACCGTTATGCAGCACAAATGAAAACCAAATTGGTTAGACGGGGACTGCTAAAACCAGGGAGTATGCTTGACAAATGGACACCCGTTACTTTGGAAGAATTGAAACTTTTTTTATCTATTGTAATTCATATGTCACTTGTACAAAAAGAAAGTTTTGACTCATACTGGTCCACAAGAGAGATTATACATACCCCTTATGCGGCCAAACTAATGAACAGAGATCGGTTTAGAGCAATTTACAGCTGTCTGCATCTCAACGATAATACAAAATATATACCTCGCGGCCAGGAAAACTATGACGCATTTTTCAAGTTACGGCCATATTTTGACGAGCTGTGTCGTCTGTTTTCCACCAGCTACTATCCAGCTGAAGCACTGACCATAGACGAAGGTACATGTGGTTTTAGAGGAAGGGTACACTTTCGAGTCTTCAATAAGGACAAGCCGGACAAATACGGTATGAAAATTTATATGTTGTGTGACGCGGCGACGGGTTACATTTTGAATATGGTGCCATACATTGGTGACTCCAAAACCGTGGAGGAAATAATCACCCAGCTGAGCGAGAATTATTTTGGAAAGTGGCACACCATTTATATGGATAGATTTTTCACCAGCCCATCTGTAGCTGACGTGCTGTGGCTGAAAAATACTAGAGTTGTCGGCACTGTGATGCCGAACCGCCGTGGTTTGCCTCAAGAATGGCGACATCAGCCGCTGGAGACGAATGAAATGGCCTTCTGTCACCGCGGAAATATGACGGTATGTAAGTGGAAGGACAAGAGGGACGTCCCCTTCCTCACGACAAAGCATGCCGCAACATGGACGGAGGTGACCGTCAAAGCGAAAGGAGGTCCAGCAAAAAAAATAAAACCAGACTGCGTCTTAGATTATAATACAAATAAAATCGGCGTAGATCTAAATGATCAATATGTCTCATACTATAGCCTGCATAGGAAATCCATGAAGTGGTGGAAAAAAATGTTTTTCCACTTAGTAGCAAGGAGCATGGTGAACGCCATGGTGATTTATAATAAACAGCAGCCTGCACGCCGCCGATTGCGATTTTCGCAATTTATGATGACATGTGGTGAAGGCCTTTTGGCTGGTCGATCTACTGATGCTGCAGGACCATCGCATGGAGTACACTTGGTTGGCAACAGTTCCAGGTTAGTAGGACGGCACTTCTTGGAACGAATACCGCCAACAGAAAAGAAAGCTAGTGTCACGCGCGTGTGTAAAGTTTGCGCTGACACCATAAAGCATCTGACGGGAAAACGAGGGCGGAAGGAGACGGCTTTTTACTGCCCTGACTGTAACGTGCCACTATGCTACGACAAGTGCTTTAAAAAGTACCACACATTAAAGAATTACCATTGTTAAAGAGACCTAAGAAGTCTGTATGACTTTTTTTTTTTTATAAAAAATGACCATGTTTACTTTACTCGTATTAAATTATTTTATATACTATAATTTTTTTTTATTTATTATCCATAAAATATAAAAGTATATCTTTTAAACACAAAAAGAATTATCCATATACCCCTATCCGTTATTTTTCTATGATGTTCACAATTATGCAGAAATACGCCCGCGTACCGTATCAAGCGGCGCTCTAAACGCTCCGCTGTGAAAGTGTTAAAAAGCATAAGAATAAAAACTTTATTGCTTCAATTAAAGAAATGCTTCCATGGATAAATATTGCTTTAAAAACAATAATAAATTTTAATCTCGAATAAATCACATGATAAATATTATAATAATAGATAGATAATACTTACATCTAAAGGATGAGGTGCAGTATAAGTATAGGGATTAATTATTACAAATGTAACATGAACAATAAACGATTCGGCAACTCGACATCACTAGAATGGTTCATTAAACTCATTGAGCTAGGATTACACAGAGACACAATCTCAAACTAAAAAGCGCAGGAAAGTGTCCGAACGCTAACATCGTCAGCGAGCGCAAACAAAACACTGCTTGTCTCTTTCGCTCCTATATTTTAAGAACGTGCAAAAGAGATAGGCAATCCAAAAGTCTGCTCAGCTCAGTAGCGTGCGCAGAGTTTTGGCTCGGACATTTTTTTCGAGCGTTTGTGACTGTATGATCCTAGCTCATTGATTAAACTAGATAAACATGTCACATCAAGCAACGAGGACCATATAGACAAATACGTATTATTTTAATAAATAATTTATTATGCGTCAACAAGTTACATTACATACGAATTCGGGTCCACGGCGACATCTCGAGGGGTTATGTTCATTGTAAACTAGGAAGGCGTCGACTTACATCGATTCGGATCATAAGTTAGCGATTGTGTTAATATTTATTGCACTTGAATATATCCTATACACGAAACATTCAACTACCTGACCGCATGTTCACATACAATAATTTAGGCCAGCCGTGCTAACGGAGAGTTCACTACAGCGAGTGCGAATAAATAAATTATATTCATCTAGGACAATTTATTTGACAATAATATAATTATTATTTAAAATAGCGAATATTTCACACTAGAAATAACTAAAGATTCATTTAACAGTTTAAATACATTAGAAGATACAACATCGGCTACTCATTGACTAGTCTAACGCGTATATTATACTCGTACGTAACATTGAATAACAATAACGAAAGGAACACATACATCAAAAGGTGCGGGAGGCGGGCGCGCCGCTTGCCTGCAACAGGGAAATAAATAGATTAGTCAAAATAGTCATATTCAGTAAAGCGACGAAAATTAAGGCAATTTAAAAAACACATGTGACACACACACACATACACTCATTGTTGCGTGCGTAGATACAGATTTACGCAACAATGAGTGTACCACACAAAAGTTTAAGATCTCCGATATCTGGAGTATCAATACTATTAGTCCTATCGTGATTTAGGGAACGTCGATCGTATCGGGATTTAAGTAACATCTAGTTGAGGCTAATAAGTTCATAAATATTAATAATATTATAGTAAATTAATGAAAATAATAATAATAGAATGTACCTACACTTAGATAGTTAACACAATAAGTATTCATATCAAATCAATCATATCAAAATAACGAAATTGAAGTATTGCGAAAAAAATATGCAAGTTATTGTTGAACCCGGTTCATTAGCAACAGGTTTTATAAACAGTGACCAAATTTATTTCATAGTTTCACGCAATGGTAATAGGAATGTTTTTGGCCGCTATATATAAAACTTATCTTTAATGAGAGGAATGACTTGGGCGACGTATCTGTTCAAGAGAACTCCCCTTACGAATTAATTTTGGCGGGGGAGTCACGACCCTCAGTGAGGAATTACGACTCGAAGGTTTTTAATGGCCGTACGTACCTCATGCATGCAGCACGTCTAGTAGTGGTGGTGCGGCGGCGGCGCGTCCCGCTCCGGCAGCTTGCGCACCTTCATGGTGCCGTCCGCGCCGCACGAGAACAGGCGCCCGGCGTTATCTGCAACATAGCATACAAAGTAAGTAACTTCGTATGTGATAAGCAAACACAGGTACATACAAACAAAAATAACAACAGATAAAGGTAGGAAAATAATTAATGAAATGGAAAAGAGAAACATGCTGTACCGACTCCACATAGTGGATAAAAAGCAAGATGAACAGTAGGAAAAAATAGATTGAAAAGTTAATTGGACGTACATATATTGATGTAATAATTTAATTGTTAAACGGGCACAGTATGTGGGCTATACTCTAAAAGAGTTCTAGTAAAAAAGTAAGTAAGACGAGAGTGGCCATCTCTAGAGTAGAATTTTCAAACTGTTCTAAAGACCTCTGTCAGGGCTTAACGACTGCCGTACAATGAAAAACAGCCGGGACCTACAATTTAACACATACTCGACACACGGAAGCGCATAAAATGTAATGCCATATTTTAAGAATCATCATCATCATGTCAGCTCGTGTTCACTCACTGCTTAGTATAGGCCTGCTCTCCAACGTGCAACATAGTATTATTATTTTAAGAATAAAATAATAAAAACACATTTATTGTAACATAAAATAACCAAAATATACTTATATTAATACAAAATATGACACACCCATCCAAGGACTGACCGCGGCAATATAAAAACAGTAAAATGTATATAGGTACACATACCTATATGTATCTGCGTGACGCCCTGCCCGATGTGCTTGAAGAAGGAGCTGCGCGCGTGCTCGCCCGCGAACGTGTGCAGCAGCTGGTGCGTCGTCAGAGAGAACACCTGCGAATTTAACATGAATAAATAATATCTCTCTTGTAATCACCGTCTAGCACTTACGCCAGTAATTATGTCGAAAATTAGCTCGACAAACTAAATTTAATCATGCCTTACGGTGACTGTAATACAGTAAATATTATCTCGTTTGTGTCATATTTATTTCGTAGCGAAGGTATTCTACGAGTGTTGCAAGGCAAATAATAATATGTATGTATGTAGATACTATTTTATTGGTGATGATAACTTTTACCATAAAAATAGCTCAGCTTTGGTCTCTAATCAGATACGAATTCATTCATTTATTTACCAAAATGACTCTGGTAGTCTAATATTAAACTTATGTTTTTTTTTTACGTGGGATAGGTTTACGTTTGACTACAGCCTGCCTGATGTTAAGCATTGCTGCAGCTTAGGGTGTAACACGTTTACCTAGAAGATACCTACCCATTAACTCTAGATTTGATAACCCCTGGATTGTAGTTCGCAGGAAACACAGCTTCTGAGTAGTGTTCCAAAGCTTGTGGATGATTCTCTTGCTCTTGTGACCCTTGTTATAAGTACGAGACCTATATAGCAGGTGGCCACGTCAATCTACATTTTTTTAAGTAAACGTCACCTTGATATCTCCGTCCGCAGCTCCAATAGCGTAGTGGTCCTCCCTGGGCGAGAGCGCCACGCACTTGATGGGCGCGTGGTGCGCCTGTGCGCGGTGGCGCACGGCGCGCGCGCGCAGGTCCCACACCAGCACGTCTCCGCGCCGCCCGCACGACACCAGCGCGCCGCTGGAGCCGGCCCATGCAACGCAAGCTGCTCCGCCTTCGTGGCATGTCCATGCTATAATATGACAAATATTCAAGTTAGGACACATTAAGCCCACCTCCCTTTTATTGGAAAAGATTAGATTTGGTCTATGTTACCGTTCTATTGTTTGTTATCATTGTTTAATATTGTTATATATATTCAAAATATTTTGCTAATATAATGTATCAAAATTTTATTTTTATTAGATATACTCGATAATAAGCTAAACAAAGGCCTCTGCGACGCAGGGGGTATTTGGTGGAAGAAGACGGAAAAAAGCCCACTTGCCAAACAAATATTATAATCAACGTCACGGTTACAACGGCTGATTAAATTGGAGTGTCTGAATAGTAGGTGTCATTTGGAGTCTTATTAATTGGCAAAGTTAATATGAGTGGATAATTTCCGTGTAGATAGTGCATAGGAGTAAATTTAAAAGGAAGTAGATAAGACTTGCAAAATACTTATATAGTAATTTGGGGTACTTACAAACCACGAGCGCTTTCTTGATAGGCATCAAGGTATCCCATATCGCAACGTTTTTGTTCTCAGAACTATGACCAGCTGAAAAAATACAAAATGAAATGGTGAACTTTGGCTATTACTTAAAAAATTAAAAAATGCTAAGATGTGAAATGGTATTGTAAAGCTCACCTGTGGCGATTAAACTACAGGAACCTAAGAAAACGAAATCACTGATTCCTTTGCTGTGGCATTGATGTGTCTGGAATAGAAAACATAATACATTTAGGAGCAGTTTATTTATACCCAGTATTTTTTTTGCACAGGATCGACGTAGATGGCAAGTACAAAGGTAGGCCTATACTCAGAAGTGGGATCTTAAGGGCTGCAGATGATGATGATATTTATATCACAAAATGGCCCAATACACGCATATTGAAGACACGCCTCAACAACCTATCTAATTTATTACAAAACGTGGTTTCAATATTAGTCTAGACCTTAAAAAATAAATAAACGTTTATTGTTGCTCAAACTTCACATATAAACAATCAAGATGTCAACTTATCATTGGTAACATTTTGACAGCTTGATTATTATGACAGAAAAAATAAATTTTGAACAAAAAAACGGACTGCATATTTTCAAAGTTCTGGATTAATAGTTAAACTTTGTTTTGTAATAAGGCCCAATGTGACGTACACACAGAGTTCCTAATACTGAATTCTAAAAACCGATGAAGGTAGTCAGTCAGTGAACCACACTTATGTTAGCTGTGTTAGTCATACGTCAATGGTCAATCATAATCCATTAAGTATTTATAATTAAATCTCATCTTTATTGTACTCCCCGTCAAGTCTTTTCTATGATTTCCTCTCCATCGTACGGTTGCCTCGAATCGCTTTTAGCTATCAACATTTGTGGCATTAGATTTAAAATGTATTTATCTTGACCTGTATAGTGTTTTTATTTGTGTCCAATAAAGTATTAAGTTGACTATGTATGTGTGTATGTACTCACGAAGTAAGGCCGCGGCGAGGCGTGCGGCTGTCCGTGCGGCTGCGGCGCGGGGTGCAGCTGCCACATGGCCAGGTTGCCGTCCGCGTCCGCCGCCGCGAACTTGTTGCCGTACTCGCTGAACCGGACGCGGGTCACCTACACACAAATATAGGTTAGAAATACCTACACGAGATAGAAAAAAAGTTTGTTTTTATACTCGTGGGATTTTACTTGAGAACTGGCACAATACAAAGTTATGGCCAAAGAAGAAAAGAAAAAACAAAACTCGTGGGTATTGTAACAGCACTATACATATGTACCATGTCACTTACACAAAAAAATCCTCCTCCGCGACGTTTTGGGGAAAATTGGGTTTATTTGGTTGGTGGTGGGTGAGTTTACAATATAAAAACTATATATCCGGTGTCCATCATTCCAGCCATCGCCAAGGTGTTCGAGAACGGGCTGAGCTCCAGGCTGGTCACATACCTGGCCGACACGAGCGCGCTCTCTGAACACCAGTACGCATACCGAGCTGGGCGATCCACCACGTCCATGACCCGCGAGGTGGTGCGCCGCATCCTGGCCGCTCGCGAGCGCAAGCAGCAAGTCGCTGTTCTGTGCTGCGATTTGTCCAAACCATTCGATGTGGCTGATCACCAGGTCCTTGGGGTCAAGCTCAGGCACTACGGGATAGTGGGGACTCCCTACTCGGTTCTAACTGATATGATGAGGAACCGGTCACAAGTTGTGGATGCGGGCGATGGATGCCGTTCAGACCAATTGTCTAGCACTATGGGTGTTGCTCAGGGCTCTTCGGTCTCCAACCTGCTCTTCTCCCTCCTGCTGAACGACCTCCCCAACGCTGTCACGTGCGCAGACATCCTCTGTTATGCTGACGACGTTGCAGCCATAGCCAGCGCCTCCAGTCTCGATCAGCTCGAGGAAGCACTGAACATTACAGCGGCGAACCTCGCCAGTTGGTTTCGTGCGAATGGCCTTGTGCTAAACTTAAAAAAGACACATTTTGTGCACTTTGTTCTTTCGGGCCATTCTAGAAGACCACTAGTTGTCTCAGTAGACGGCATCAGAATAGAACAGGTCAGGAGTACGACATTTCTTGGCTTCCATATAGATCGCAGCTTAACGTGGGAGAACCACATTGATACCCTGTGTGGCAAGATAAGCGCCGCGTGTTATGCGCTCCGTCGAGTAGCTCGGGTGGTGTCCACTGAGGTGGCGCGCGCCTGCTACTTCGCCACGGTGCACTCGCGGCTGCAGTACGGTGCGGAGCTGTACGCGAGCGCTGCCGACTGGGAGCGCGCGTTCAGGGCCCAGAAACGAGCTGTGCGTGCCATCGTGGGTGTGTCGAGCTACACCTCGGTCAAACCTTACTTTAAAGAGCTCGGTATCCTTACGCTGCCATCTATACTGGTGTTTCAGGTAGCGGTGTACGTAAGAAACAACATCGGAGCTTACTCAACCCGAGATAGGTCTGGAGTGCACAATTTCCGGAACGGTCACCGGTTACAATCTATCTCTTCCTCGTTAGAAAAATCTAGGAAGCTAACACATATAGTAGGTCCAGAAGTTTACAACAGGTTGCCTGATACAGTCAGGTCAGCTACAAGCAATAATATATATAAACTTCGCCTAAAGAATTGGCTTATCGAACAGACTTTTTATAGTTTCGAGGCTTTTCTTGTAATAAAATAATTCGCTGTAAGTAAATGTATTTAATGTATACACTGAATAATTACATATAATATATAAATAAATTTATAATAGTACTTGTGTACATGTATCTTAATAATATTGTTATAAATTTACAACATTGCAACTTTATCTGACTTGTAAGAAATTTCTTATCAATAAATGACTTTGACTTTGACTTTATACAATGTAAGAACTTCTGACCACCAGGTGCACTTACTATAATATTTCGTTGTTACTGAAAATAATAGTCTCTAAACAAAATATGTATATGAACTATGTATCGCTATAGCGTTACCTTTGCAAACGCTCCCGGCGCGCGCGGCGACCACACGCAAGATCCATGCGCCCACTCCCACAGCTGGACGGAGCCGTCAGCACCGCCCGTTAGATCTGCAATAGACATAAAAAATTAAGTTAAAAGTAAAATAAATAAAGACAAATGTGTGAATACGAAAAGCAGAATATAAGTTTTACTTACACAAGGGTTGTGTAGGATGCGCTGCCATTCTCTTGATGTTGTCGATTTTATGCTTCAATACCTACACAGAAATATTACATGTCAATAATAAGTAATGAAAGCCAGGAATTTTTTTACATCTGTCCAAATCTTCATAAATCTATACAGATCTCTCTATATTCGGACAATGTTAGGACGCCACATACTAGTACATGCTTCACAAAACTAATAAACAACAGGCAACGGACGCAAACACAACTACAGCGGTGAAACGACCGATAGCTAAGAAACATAAGGAACCTACAACGAAACGACAACATAAACCTAACTGTAATGCAGGGTGTCTACAATGAGAATATCGAACACAAATCCGCAGACAAAAATGAGAGGAAAACAAATAAACCAAACGGGTGTGAGACGGTGGGGTCGCCATGTGAACATAAAACCGTGTCGCAGAAACAAAAAACGGTAAAAACGTCGTCGAAGAAAAAAACAAACTGTCAAAAATTAAAACGTGAACATCGAGCTGGGAACAAAAAGGGGGAGGTAGTGCTAAATTATCATCATCAGGAAGTGACGTCGGGGAGTAGTCACTGACCGGTTTCATGAGAAGCTTCGAGCGGTGAAGGACCAGCCGGCAGTATTTCGGATCGTGGCAACCCGGGAACTGAAGACCCTTCACCTGTGACCAACATGCCGTACACTCACACATACATACTACACAAGTACATTGAATCACGAGACATGTCGTAAACAATGGGACAAATATTACCCTTTCCCTTCATCAAGATGTAAGGCTATCCCAGTCTCCGAATGCTTAAAGTATACCTATAGTTTGTCTAATGCAGCTTGATCATTTTTAGCAGCTGACATTTTAGTATAATTCGTCAAAATATACTGAAACGGCAGCGCCTAAAACGACTAAGCTAAATTGGACAAGGATATATCCGACAAGTCAATTTTAGCTGACAATTCCATACTTGTAACTATGTAATCGCCTGTAAAAATTGCCTTATCTGTCAGTAGATTACATTATTCGAGACTCATAGTGCGAAGCGAGGCGAACGTAAACATTATGCAGTTATGCACACAACACACCACGTTAATATCCCGCCGGCTTACTCTAGGTGGATTCATGTCTTTTGTGCGCATCTAGTCAATTCTGTGCACGGCTAATCAAATCACTCGATCTAAACTATAAAGTGATCGTAAGGCAACTATGTGGATTTTCGTTTGTCATACTGTTTCATGTTGTTGTTGATTGTATTTTATCGTAGTATGATAATGTAATCACATCAATGGCCAAAAATTAAAAAAGAAGCATTTAAATTTAAAAGATACAATAGTAATTTTATACACAGTATATACCTATTTATCATTTTAAGTTTTAGAGAGAAACGAAAAGTAATCCGATAATTTGGTGATTATCCATCCAAAGGTTGCCTGGAAGAAATCGCCTAAGGCGATAAGGCCGCCCTATGTGCATAAATTTAGTTTTTAAATTTCTTTTTATTATGTAATTTCTTTGGTGTGCATTAAAGACATATCTTATCTTATCTTATTATCACGGTGAAAACGTATCTTTGGGCTAATTAAAGTAAACAAATATCACTTCATTGTATCAGTGACAGCATATTGGTTTCTTTCACTGGCCGATTATTTTCAGGAAACATTCTCGCCGTGAAAATACCACACTGATATGTTTTTTCTTCTTTTATACTTAACAGTCAGCCATTAGATCATTAATTACGAAGGAGTATTGCTCGCTTGTCAGAAGAGGAGTCTCATTAGCTTCGATCCCGACAAACCCCGCTGCCCCTCTCGGGAGAGTGCAGGGAGGTATTTCCTCCACGTAAAAATGGGCACTAGACCATCAGACAAATATTTTATTAAAAATAGGCAATAACCATTAGGCCCTTAGACTAAAAATACATATGTTAGACATGAATCCACCTGCAAAGCGTAGTTATTGTATTAGTTCCTGGACGTACTGTGACAATATACTGTTCGTGCCCCGTGGGGGCGACACTTGCGCGCCGCTCCAGCTGTGGATGTTATTATTTACATCATGTTAGTGCCCGCACCGATAATAGTTACTACCCTGGATTATATTATACAAATACCAATTAAAATTCTTTATTTATAACTCCAGGCTACAAGTATTTTTTGTTGTTTAGGAAAGTAAATAATGCATTAAAAAATCTATTATTCAAATAATAACATAAATTATAGAATTTTTTTTCTTTATTTATGGACCTTTGTCGAAATTCGACCAGGCCGGTCCGTAAGATTATGACAAATTGTATGTGATATACGATTAAATGACAATATAATTATGTAAACTTTTTTAGGACTCCGTCTTTGGTTGTTTTGTACGATCAAATAAATTAATTTTAAAATAAAAATATTAATTTGAATACTATACTACAAGTCTACTACAAATGTATCCCAGTTAACGAACTGCCAGGAATTACAATTTCAATGCATCCGACTCACGGATACACTAAGCTCACCCATCCAATGTTATTGTTTGACCGATCGCATCTTCAATGGACACTAATAATAACATTTTTGGTCTTATGATTTGCAATGACCTTTGATTAATTGATAATAAAGGGTTATTATGTATCGGAGAAGTTACTTTAAATTCGTCTACTGAGTTCTGTTTTCAGCAGATAGGTAGTTTAGTGGTAGACGATAGACATGCTAGTGTGTACAATAGCCCATCAAGTTATACATCGATATTAGTTACACCAAGTTTAATATAATGAATTAAGATTAGTCTGGCATTTCACCCCATTTTTAACAGACTTCAAAAAAGGAGGTTATCAAGTCTTCTGAAAGTATTTTTACACATTTATGTGCGTCTTACACTCGTATCAATTCTTGACTAATATTTATTTAAGTTTGCAAGTATTTTTTGACAATAATACACTAAATAACGGATGCCAACCAAGCACAAATTGCAAGCCCTACTTTTCTTATGTAAAAAATCAATCAGCAATTTTGCACTTATATCAGTTAATGACCATGAAAAGGTTTAATGTGGCTTGTATGATCTATTTGTGGGAGTACATATTCAATATAAACATTTTTTTTCTATTACTATTTATAAACAAAGCTGTAGGTAAAAAAAAAGTTCTTACGATAGAAAATATTTTGCAGGAATATGTAGGCGACGGAAAAATATTATTCGTAAACAAAACCGCCAGTCAAACATGCCTCGATGTATTTTGTGATTAAAGACTGCGATACACGTCGTTGCTAGAAGCTTATTGGTTGTTTCTATGACTGATAGATTCGCTTCCGAGTAAAAACCTTCCGTAATGAGAATCACATTCTCTAGAATGTCTTCAGAATTATACAATTTTTCTCTAAACACATTTGTTTGCATCTTAAATAATATAGGACCTATAATGTATTCATGTTCCTTTCCATCATCATTTATTTGACATGTATATGTATAATGAAGTTACTTACAACACTAGCGCCGCGCCCGGTCTGGCTCGCGATGCCGGCCGGTATCTGCGGCGCGTTCGTATTCAGCGGGGAGCTGTTGCCCGTGCCAGGCATCGAACCGGTGTTAGGCCTGAAATTTAAGAATAGTAACAACTAGAAATTGTTTTTTAACTTGATTATAGTATAAAAATAAGCTAATATAATTGTTAAGGGAGTGCGGGAGTGTAGCTCGGTGGTATAAGCGCTTGCTTTACATTCTGGCGCATAATCTGGTTGGAATGCGGCCCTACACCAGTGGCTTGTATTTCAAGTTCTCTGTCAACGGTGAAGGAAAATACCGTGAGGAAAACGACATCTTAAAGGATCGACTGGCACCATGTTGGGTTTTAATAGTAGTATTTAATGCAATTGAGGGTAGTTGTGAAATGCACAAACCGACTGGAAGTCTGCGCGTCGCAGACTCGGTTTTGGTGGTGTCCGTGACACCCCAGCACTCCAAACTTCACCGGACTCCGTTAGTCTGCTAATTGACTATAAGAATTCAAAATAGAACAGGACCATCCTACTGTCGCGCAAACACGGAGGCTATCCCCGACGCAGCGTCGTGGATGAAAGGTTGGTGAATGCATTTTATGATTACCTTCTTTGCATTAATTCTAAAGAATTAATGATGATTAATTAATATCATACAGTCCACTTTAATGTCGAACACACCAGCAGCAGTGATACATCCATCTCTAAGACATCACTCGTACTCACTTGTCCTGATGCTGTATGAGCAAGAAGCCGGTGTCTGGGAGCGCCGCCGGGTCCGCCGCCAGCCCGAGCAGGTCCACTTCACACTCGTCCTCGGCCCAGCTCGCGCCACCCTTCAGTAGCAAGGAAACGTCCATCTCTTGGACTTCGCGGGCTGTGGCCACAGCCAATAGGCAGCCGCCGACCTGTGATGTGAATCATTGTTTAAATAGAGACATAAGGCAGTCCTTAAGTCATGTGGGAGGGCCTTAGGGCGGTTTGAAAACTCTCGACACCAGAGTTGGCCACTCTCATTCAATAAGAAGAAGAAGAAGAATAGAGACATAATAACATAATCTTAAAAAGACGAAATTATAGTGATAATCTTGGTTTATAAGAGAGAATATTTCTAGAAAAGAACAGAAATATGTAAGTTTGGCTATATCTTACTGAGTAATAGATTCAGTGATGGCTCACACAAGTTTTGGCAGAGAGGTAGATGGATAGAATATTATTTATAACACACGAAATAAAAAAAAATACAAAGAAAGATATTTTAAAAAAACTATGAGCGATTGAATGCTGTTACGATTTATACAAATATAATTGGCTATACATATGGACAACACTCGAATAGCGTTGCCTACGTGATATTTACATAAAGCCTAATACAGTGCCTTGTTCAAGCATAAAGCAGCATCCTGTATATGATGCAGACAGAGTTGTGTAGTTATTGTCCAGAGCACGTTGGGTGGTGCGTGCAATTACACCGTGTAAATGATTAGCTTGGTTCAGTAATATATGTACCTTGTTCAAGCAGAAAGCAGCGATAGAGTCCTGCTCTTTGTGTATGATCCTGACCGGGTTGTGCAGTTCGTTGTCGTGCGCTCGCTGCGTGGTGCGCGCGTCGCCCGCCGCCGCCGCCACGGTCGACATCGAGGCGGTGCGTCGCCGCGTGAACACCGCGCGGATGAATAGGTCCTGGAATATAAACATATCATTAATTTATTTAAACAAGAAGATTTCTTCGGATTTGCAAGTATTCTTTCTGCATAAAAATTGAAAATTGAGTTTCAACATTTTCTGATTAAGGCCTGAACTTCCGACGTTGGAAGATTTGTAATTATTGTTGCGTAGCTATCTAAACACCCGTTAGTATGTAGTCATGGCTACCTAATGGTACCAATTCTCGTGTAATTGTTAGCGTGGAAAAATGACAAATGTGTACAAACCTGTACTGGCTCCTGTCGTACTAGGAAGCTCCACAAGCGGCGAGCGGGCGCGGCGCTGAACAGGACCGGAAACGGAGTGTTGTGCTTCTCCAATAAACATCTGCAATAAAAAAAAAATGTTGATAACTACAATTTAGAGAGTTGATGTAATAATAAACAATACTACGCCATATACGAGTGAATATTTTGGCCTGAGCTACGCTGTGAAGGAAGACATGATAAACACGAGATTTGAGCGAGCTTCAAACAAAAACTAGCTCCAAATCATCCAAAACAGCGCAACGATATGACGATGACTGTTTGTTTTGCAAACCTAAAGTCACAGTACAGTAATGTCGACGGGCCCCCGAATAATACGAATTGTATTGTATTGTTGATTGTTTGTGTTGTTGTTGTAAGTGAACATATTTCTCCAGAGTTTCAAATACCTACGAATTGTATAATATTTACGTGAAATAAACGAATTTTGATTTTTTGTATTTTTGTAGGTACCTGTACTTGTTGATGGGTGGCCCCTGCGTGACCTGGTCGGGGAAGCACCCGGGGATGTAGTCGTGCGGCGGCGCGCGGGCCTCCAGCGTCTCCGTCAGCTGCTGCTGCCACTGGTCCACGCGACGCAGCGCGCCGTGCACCGTGGGACTTGTCGTGGCCAGCTCTAAGGGGATAATAAACAATTGAAACCATCTGTCATTTGACAGAATTAGGATTTTTATGAATTAGTTTGATTTTAATTTTTTCTCTCTGTTTATATATAGGTTTTATTTTTAGTAGTATTATTATTTATTTGTACGCCACCGACCAAACTAATCTCTTTCACCGCTTTCTTGCTAAGGTTGCCTAGAAGAGATCACTCAAGGCGATAAGGCCGCCCACTTGTACATTTATTGTGTATTTAGTGTGTAGTTTAGACTGGTGTGAATTAAAGATATATTGTATTGTATTGTATTGTCATTTGTAATATTACAGTGAATGTGGCTTGACAGGGAAGTGGCCGACTTCGACTCTCAGCGCTATGATTCCTTTTTCAAGTTCACTGTATTATAGTTCCCGTAAGCGTGCTGACTCGTCCTCCTGATGATGGAAACCTCAGTGTTTCGAAACTTGTCGACATAATTAGTGACGTAAGTGCTAGCCCATTATTTCAACTAAATTTTTCAAGTTATATGTCAACTTGAGGATTACACAAACAGAGGACAAGTATCATTCGTGGTAGGACATGAGCGCCTGCCACGATATATCTGATCAAAAACAAAACTACCAATTCAATGTGCCTATTCGTAGATATTATGTCTGCGACAATGGAAATTCTCCAAGATTTTCCGAGTACTAGACTAAACTCGGATTCGTTCTATCATCTGGCCTGTCAAAGACCAATATGACGGCATAGAGTGTTTTTTATGTTCAATGCATGCAGTGTCTGTAGTAGGTAGGTCATGCGGCTTTGTTTGTAACCAATAACTAAGTATACTGTCACTTGTATGTTTGCTGTGTTGTCCAGTTTACACACCTAAATAAAAAAAACTAGTAACTGGTTACGCACTAGAGGAAGGAATATGGAGCTAGTGTCCAAGAAGCTACATACCTGACATCTCGATGCCAGCGGACTGCAGGAAGTGCTGCAGCTTGAGCTGTGCGAGGCGCAGCACGGCCACGCGCATCACGTACCACGAGTACGAGTCCGGGTCCGAGTGCTCTGTGTTCGCGCCGCGGCGGCGCTTCTCGGGCCTGGGGCAATACAAGTGTAAGTTTTACTAGTGTTTAGTTCATTTTTTATGCTGCAACATTAACTTCGTTAGCTTAGTGGGTAGTGGCTCTGCCTTCTAAAAAAATTGTATTTACTTGTGTTGAGCCTGGTTGTTTCTATGTAAAATAAGTATGTATTTACTAAAAAAAAGTATATATGTATTATATCCGTTATCTAGTACCCATTATACAAGCATAAGCTTAGTATGGGGCTAGATGGCGCTGTGTGATATATCCTGAAATATTTATTTATTTATTATGCGGTTTTTTGTATAGAACACGACACCATAAAAATAATCCACAATGTTTCCATAATAACTCGGTCAATCAATAACAATAACGGATCTCGAGATATCATTGGATATCCCAATGCCACTCAACAGTTCAACTTCTGCATGGTACATTCAAGGAAACAAAAAAGTAAATTTTACACAAATTCGTCATCAACCTTTATGGCCAAAATGCCGTGACTTCCCTTGTGGCCAAACACGTTAGTCCTGTGATCTTCGAGTCTAGAGAGTCCCCTCAATGTGTCTTATATCGATGATCAATATGTCTGTGATACGATTATTATTACAGAGTAAATAGGTTTCTCCTAAGCAAACGTGCAACATCTTAGACTACAGTGGTGCAGGCTGAAGTCAAACGTTGGCCTATACCGTGTAAAAAGATTAGTTTTTTTCGATTTAGCAGCAGGTGAACTTACTTATTAGTGTTAGTGTCAAAGATGTCATCATCCTCCGGGTCGCTCTCACTGTCTGCGACGTCCTCTGCGCCAGACTCAGCTGAATCGTAGTCGTAGTTCTCAGGGTCTTGCTCTGCAGTTGGCTAAAACCGACAAGGTTGATATTATAGTACAGTACACACAATATACATCCGAACTAACGTGGGAAACACCGTGGGGCACCGCTAGTCACATATCTTGTTTATCGTCTGTTACGAGTCTGTCGTTTATTACAACGCGATACAATAATCTTGCTACACCGATACAGAATACTTTGTTGACGAAATAACATAGCTTAACTTCAGTTTGGTAAGACACGAAATCTTATTACTTTGGTCCTTCGAGCCGGATACGTACCTTAGTAAGCAAGAAGGTGAGTATACTGCAGTGTGGGGGTACAAATTGCTCTCGGTATGTAGGTCGACCTTCGTGGATTATCTTGTGTGGCGCTGCAGGACCCAGGCCTAATAGCCGCATGTTGAGAAGTGCGCGCTTCTCACGTAGAGATGACCAGACTGATGTGCCTTCCGGACGTTCTACTAGTTTGGGCTGAGGACAAACAACAGATTACTAAGAAACAAGTTAGTTAGAACGATATAAGTATTTGGATTGGAAACAAACCTAGTGTCAAATATAAATAGGTAGGATTATTTGGTGCTCGTACATAGGTACTGTAAGTTGCGATTGCGATATATTTGTTTATGTTCTATGAATTTGTACGACCTGAAATAAAGTTTTTTTACTATGCTAGTATTTTTCATCAACTAACTACATTATTATCTTTTTTCTTTGTAGAAAGTAGAATAAGTACGAAAAAAATAACAAAATAAATAATATAAATGATAAATAAATAATGTTAATGATAGAAATGTAGCTAAGTTTGTCAATAGTGGTCGCATAAATGACTCCACTCTTGATGGGGCTGGCATAAATGTTTAGTTTAAAGCCCCTAAATTTCAATTTAATAAAAAGATGACTCCACTCCCTACTTGCGGCGGCGCCGGCGCGGTAGTGAGCAGCTTCCTGATCCCGCCCCCGAAGAGGCGGCAGTGCGCCCTGCCGTCCGCCGCGTGCGCCGCTAGCCGGTACAGCAGATGCGCGTCGCGCGCCGCCAGCGCCCAGCCCAGCAGCGCCAGGTACACGGCGCAGAACGCCTCCGCCAGCAGGACGGGCAGGCGCGGCGCGTCGTCCTCCTCCGCGGCGCGGAGGGCCAGCCCGCGGAGGGCTGATACGCCTGT
>OZ026821.1:8111064-8241542 GCA_964023185.1 Macaria liturata
CAGGTATATCTCCACCTTTATACCTCTTAAATACCTAGTCAGGTCATAAGTATTGTCACACAGTAAAAACTTCTCTTTTAGAATGCTGGCTTTTTAGAATTTTACTCATTTTTAAATATGGAGTGGACGCTTAAAGAAGACCGTGTTGCAGTTATTGCATTGCATCGTTGCGGTTACGCGCCAATTAAAATTTTTGACATACTGAAAAATTTAAATATAACCAAAAGATTCGTTTATCGTACCATCAAACGATACAATGAAGACTCTAGTGTAGATGACAGGTCAAGAAGTGGTCGCCCTCGGTCTGTTAGGACTCCAGCAGTGATAAAAGCTGTGAAGGCGCGAATTCAAAGAAATCCCAAACGTAAGCAGAAACTGTTGGCCCTTCAGATGGGGTTAAGCAGAACCACGGTGAAAAGGGTGTTAAATGAAGACTTAAGGCTTCGGGCATATCGAAGAAAAACAGGACATCGTTTGAATGCTCGTCTAATGGACCTGAGACTGAAGAGATGCCGCGCTTTGTTGAAGCGGTACGCGGGAAAAAAATATCGGGAAATTCTTTTTTTGGATGAAAAAATTTTTACCGTAGAAGAGAGCTACAACAAACAAAATGATAAGGTGTACGCACACAGTAGTGAAGAAGCGAGCAAACGTATTCCGCGTGTCCGACGAGGTCATTTTCCATCCTCGCTCATGGTATGGTTGGGAGTTTCTTATTGGGGCTTAACAGAGGTACATTTTTGTGAGAAAGGTGTAAAAACGAATGCAGTTGTGTATCAAAATACAGTCCTGACGAACCTTGTGGAACCTGTTTCTCATATCATGTTCAATAATAAGCACTGGGTATTCCAACAAGATTCGGCGCCAGCTCATAGAGCGAAGAGCACACAAGACTGGCTGGCGGCGCGTGAAATCGACTTCATCCGGCACGAAGACTGGCCCTCCTCCAGTCCAGATTTGAATCCGTTAGATTACAAGATATGGCAACACTTGGAGGAAAAGGCGTGCTCAAAGCTTCATCCCAATTTGGAGTCACTCAAGACATCCTTGATTAAGGCAGCCGCCGATATTGACATGGACCTCGTTCGTGCAGCGATAGACGACTGGCCGCGCAAATTGAAGGCCTGTATTCAAAATCACGGAGGTCATTTTGAATAAACTTTATTGTCATAAGAATATATGTTTTGTTAAGTTCATTTTGGTATATAAATGGTTACATAAAGAATAAAGTTGTTTCAATTATTTTATATTAAACATGTGACAGAATTTATGACCTGACCAGGTACAAATATAGTTGTTCACTCACCCGTCATGATGGTGCGTGTGTTTGAGGCTGAACGTGTCGGAGTCGCACAGGCTCTGGTAGATGCAGGCGGATAGCGCCACCGCCAGCTCGCGCAGCGTGTGCAGCAGTCTGGTGGCCGCGCCGCCCGGGATGCCCAACTCGCCGATAGTGCCCAGCATGTCGTGCGCTACCGACTGGAATAAAAGAAGTTGCACCTTACTACAGGTTTAAATTCAAAGATATATTGAATCAGCGCAGGGTATGTATGGGAAAACAAACCTGACACAAACTATTAGGTCCTTGAAAAGATGTTGGAAAGAAATTTAAGACAGCGTCTTCTTCTTATATGTAGAAAGAGACAAAAATACAAATCAAATGGTATCGAGGAATCTTTATTGTAGAAAACTAGCTAAAGAAATCTAGATTTCCAAATTGTCTGAGAATAACTCCTGTGTTTTTATCGACAACAACTTTTAATGTTGCTTATCGTGCATTGTATATTGGAGACTATAGTAATGTTATTTACCTGCAAATGTCTAACAGGATCAGCGACCACAGTGTTGTTTGTGGCCACGGCTGCTGCCAACAGCGGCAGTGTGGTCGGGAAAGGCAGCGGCGACAGCAACTGCTGGTGCTGCTTGTCCTGGCCCAGCTCTTGCAGGAGAAGCACCAGTTCCATCCTAACGGAGGCAAGCCCGCCGCCGCCCGCGCCGTGCAGGGAGCAGTAGGATAGTAATGTGCGTAGGAGGGTCTCGTTGGCTGAAAGGGAACATTTATCGAGGAGGCTATTATAAGTATTGCCAGCAGTGAGTTGATAGGGGTTGGCAATGATGACGATAGAAAGAATATCACAAATATCAATGACAAACTTTGCTCTAATACAGAAGATTTGTCAGCATTGGTATATTTATTACCACTTGTGAACTGTATAGTACACATAGGTACATATAATACACTAGTGGGTGCTCGCGGCTTCGCTCGCATTAAGAAGTAAAACTTGCATCCCCTATTTCACCCCTTTAAAAGTGGCAATTCCAAAATTCTTTCTTAGCGGATGCCTACGTCATAACATCTACCTGCATGCCAAATTTCAGCCCGATCCGTCCAGCGGTTTGGGCTGTGCGTTAATAGATCACTATATCAGTCAGTTAGACAGTCAGTCACCTTTGAGATTTATATAATTTAGACATGTATGTTTTAGCCACATCTTGTGAACCAGTCCTGTTTCTGTTCTCCCTATTGTGCTAGTCCTCCTTTAATAATATCTATACCTATAGTGAATTGTATCATTTCTAGTACAACCTATAACAAACTTACCTTTCAACCACTTCTTCCTGCTGACAGCCCTCTGCACCTTAGCTTCAAAGTCCGCCTTCTCTCTAACCAGCAGCTGATGCAGTGTCGGTCTTTCAGGCAGCGGAGGAGGCTCAGTCTCAGCACAGACTAGCTCCCCGCCCGCGGATTTGTCTGCGCTCGCGCCACTAGTGCTCGCGTAGCCACAGAGACGACGCAGGGCCTCTACTTCGCGTTCTAACCAGATATAAAGCTGGTAGCGGAGGTGGCCGCCTGGAATTAACAGCAGATTTGGTTTCAAAATCTAAATTCTATCTTACTAATATTATAAGGGCAACAATGTGTGGACAGTGTATGTTTGTTACTTCTTTTACGCTCAAAGGAACTTTTAGGCTCAAAGGAAGGAGGCGCTGAACGGATTAGGATAAAATTACTGGATTAACACATATACTACTTTTTATCCCGGATTAACGCGGATAACATCGCGGCGCGCTGCTTGTTGTTCATAATTATTATTTTAGACTCAGTAAAGACAACGACAGCATTTACACTTTGTGTGACGTTAGCCATTCAAAATTGAATCGATAACTTATATTTCTGGCACCTGAGCTATAACCGCGATTTCTATAAATATAAAAATCTTACCATCAACCTCGAACCCAGTGGCGAGCGTGCTAAGCTCCTCCATCAATATCTTCAAGCAAGCTACAAACTTCAACTGTTGCGCCATTATATCAACAGATGGCGCTTCTTCGGGTTCTTTCTCCTTGTCTGATACACCGTTGACGGCGGGCGCTTCCGGCTTGTCTATCTTCATCTCTAGAGGGGGCGTGGACGCGCCTGAGGCGTTTGAGCTGGAAATTTAAAACTTATTAGTATAATTGTTTGGAGACGTATGCTTTCCTAAAGAAAATAATTTAAAAGTAACAGGGTTTTTATCCCTTGTATTATAATCACTATAAATTCTCTACTTTGCCCTTGCCCTGCCAAACTGGCTAAGTCATTTACATGTGTTAAAAGGGATTTTAGTTATTGCAACAACAATGAAAACTTTGCTTTAGTGTGGCTAGGTGGCGTTGTGCAAATTAGATATTTTTTGACAATTTTGATGTATGTACCTCATGTAATGGTTAATGGCATGGCCGATAAAAGAGATATGCTTTAAAAACGTAGCTCTTGTTTTAGAGATAATTTTATACTACTTATTCCTTATCATTATTTAACCTATTCCTTGCCACCTCAATTTCTAGAACATTTTCGCCCCGGCCCCAACCAAATTTAATGACGCGCGAGTCACGTCGTGGGCCATTCTAAGTGATGACGCGCCCAGCGAGCCTTCGGCCGCCGGAAATGTTTTTAAGATTTTTTTACGGTTATAAATAATAATAGCCAATATAATAAAGTAAAGTTAATAGTAAATATAATAAAGCCAATTTATTCCCATTTCTCAAACAAAACATTATTTGGTTGTTACTTAGACTATGTTAGTAAGTACTTAACAATTTTTCATAAATCAATATAACTACTTAAATCTTCTTTATATGAGCGCCCAATTTTGGGTGTAGGCCTCTTCCATGCGTTGCCAGTTACAACGGTCAAATTTCAAGTATACAAAATTTTATGAAAATTGCAATTTCTATAATTTCTAATGGTGCACGTAATGCGTCATAGGCCAAGAACGGTTAACATATTCGAAAATACTTCAAAAACTCACTCTTTATCTTCCTCATCGTTGTCCCAGTCCAGTTTCAGTTCATCAGACTCCACCTTGCTGACGGGCGCGCCCCAGTCGAGATCCAACTCTTCCGTCTTCGGAGCGACGGGCGCGCTCCAATCTACGGACGATGCGCCCCAATCCACCGTACCGGCTTCCTCGTCTGAGAAGTTAATATAAATGTATTATAATAATTAATAGATCAGACGTTTTCGATCGATTGAATTGGTGATCTGCCAGGGTGTTTCACAAATTCGGAACTTTTCCGCTCGGAAAAGAAACGCCAATCGTAAAGCGCCTTGTCACTTCTGTGATTGGTGGACGACTGTTATTGGTTAAAATAAGTCAGTTTTGAAGTCTTTGATTGGCGTTTCGTTTCCGACCGGAAACGTTCCGAATTTATGGAACACCCTGCTGTCCGCGTTACGATGAACTTTGAAATTATTATTGTGCAACTAAGAGCTGGGCAATAAAAAACCTCTGAGAAAAAAAGTCATAACGAGCAATCACTCTATTGCGGTGCTCGCACTATAAACCAGAGGTTTACAAATTTAGAGTAAATAGGTTTCTTCTAGGCAAGCGTGCTATATCTTAGACTACAGTTGCGCTTAACATCAGACAGGCTGTAGTCAAACATAAGCCTATTTCGTGATAAAAAATAACTAATTTCGGGGTGGTTGTTATTCAGTACTGTACTTTTACATGTATGTCATATATTTGATTATTAGATATATCTTACCAATAGGTGCGGCTTCAACTTCTGTTGCTATTCCGTAAAAGGACATAAACATTTGTTAGTCATTATAAGCATTGGGTTAACGTGTGAAAGCAGAAGCTATAAGAAAGCAAAATAAAATACATGTTTGAAAAAAATCCTCTCGAAAAACTAGCACTTATATTGAGCGGCTTTCCGTAAAACCCATTTGTACTCAAGAGTAATTGATCTTATTTTTCTTAGAACGTTGGCTCTCAAAGCTATTGTAAACCCAAAGTGGTACAATATACATACACATATGTATAGCATAAACATAAAACAACAGAACTAACTCACACATACACAGAAAACAAACGAATAAAGCACATAGACGTACAAACTGAGAACGTGTCGTACTTTTGGCTGAAGTCAGTAGTTGTCCAGTGTGCACCGCTTCGTGCGGACTTTCCACCGTCGCTTTGGGTCTTTCGTCCTTCACTCGCGCGGGGAGTTTGGACAGGACTTCGAGAGCTAGCGCGGGACAGCCTGCCTTAAAGTGGCCGTGAGCTGTTTGGAAATAGAGGCGGCGCTCCAGGCGCGTGATGCCTTCGTCGTCTTCTTTCTGGAGGAGGGCTAGGGTGCCGCCCTGGGAAGGAGACGAAATGTTTTTTAAAGATAAAAGATAAAGATTCATTTATTTGCAAGATGTAGTTGTGTTACATGAATATGGTAGGTGATAAAAAAAACAATTATTAGTATCTGTATGATACTAATATTTGTTTTTTTTTTTATCGTTCAACCATTACTGGTGTGCAAATTTTACATAGTATAATTTTTTTTGTTTAATAACAATAACGACATAAGCGTTTGCTTAGTGTGGGGCTAGATGGCGATGTGTGCAATGTCCCGGAATATTTATATTGTATATATATATTTTTTTATAAATATTCATATTTATATAATTGTATTCGTTCGTGATTTGGGAATAGCAGCTCCTAGAACTGATAGACAAACTTACGAAAGACTAATAAACGTAAAAACAGGTGACTGAAGTTTCCAGCCATAGATTTTGGGACAGTATATAGAGCTGTCTGATTAAAGTTGTATTTTTTTTACTGAAATTGGCTGAACGGGTAACTTAATTCAGTCTTAATTTAATAATGTAAAAAACATAACAACAGACATCATCATCATCAGCCTGTTATCGCCCACTGCTGAGCATAGGCCTCTCTTCTTGTACGAAAATATAACATAGGTTTTTGGAGTTTTCACCTGTGTAGGCAGATTGTTCCTCTTCAACCTCGGATGCGTCCGCAAGAACACGTAAAAGTTGAACACGCTCGGCATCGGGTCTGTGTTTGTAGCGTCTTTATTTTCTCTGGACGGATGTAATCTAGGAAACGAGAGGATATATTACAACTTTAACGTAATTTACCTAAGTACCTAGTATAATGTTGGGAGATGACTCTGGCCACGAAACACCAGTCTAACGGCTACCACGAGGTCAGAGGATTCACACGTTATTGTATAATATTTACGTCAAATACTTTCAGTTTTATATATATATATATTCATCATATTGTTTTGTAGTGCACGTAAGCTCCCACCTGCCCGCCGGAGTGAGCAGCGTGTCGAGCGCTGCCCCGTACCGCTTCAGCTCCCACAGCGCCATGGAGCGGACGAATGGGTCCGGGTGTGCGTGCTCCATGTCTAGCTCACCGTCTTCGGTCTCTGAACCACTGGGAAGATTATAAAAGTTAGGTTAAATGGCAAAGATAGATGGATAGACAGATTAATGCTTTATTGGACACTCAAATAAAAATAAAACATGCCTACACAGTACAAAAAAAAGAGAAAATTTAAATCTAATGCCACAAATGCCGGCCTTATCGTTGAAAGCGATATCTTCCAGGCAACCGTAGGATAGAGAGGAAATCATAAAAAAGACTGGACGGGGTGTACAATAAAAAGCACGTGAAATTTAACTTTAAAATTTAGCTAATTTTAATATTTAGATTCACCAAAAAATTATAAGCCACCTCGTTAAATATATCGTTACTAATTTGGCATTAACTCTTACCACATTATTTATTCAAAAGATCGTTGGAATTTTGGAATTTTGCAAGTTTGCAAGTTTCAATTCTGAGCAGACGAATATTTAAAGTCGAGCGTAATATGATAAGCAATATAATTATTGCTGGGGCTACAGAGACAGGAATTCTTTATGTTTTGTGTCCAGATTTCTCGTATTGGTAACCAACACCGAAATACTTCAAACGCTGATTACAGCACATATATCTACAATCTGAGACTGTTCCCAAATTAACACTAACCCCAAAATTTCATCCAAAAGTAGTTTCTTCAAGCTTGTTGGTAGAGCGCAGTCCGATTCGTACAAACGGGCGACCACCATAGCCAGTTGTAAATCTCCCAGACGAGTGATCAGGACCTGAGAACAAGACACAATTGTTTTACAAATATCTTTGATACTGGGAAAAAGTTACAGAACTTTTCAGGATAACAGGATTTTCAATTTAAAACATAAAATCTGTATATTGAAACTAAAAATTACGATTTGTATTTCAACGCTTTGATTATGTATTTCTTTTTTTTATAATGTAAGAGGACCTTTACCGTTGACTTTTATTATGGGTAGGTACCATTAAAATTGAATGATAAAAACAAAACAGAATCAACTTGTCTTTCGTTGATTTAGAGTGTATTAGAAGGTGATAGTTTTGGCCAATATTTGGTAGAATATCGGTTACCTCCAGCGCATCTTTGAGAGCTCCACCCAACAAGAAGAAAGCGGCGGCGTGTTCAAATCGTTGCTTGCCGAGTAGAACGAAGGCATTCTTCAACGCAGCTTTACGCCATCTGTCTTCGCCGAAATCGTTTGCGAAGAACTGTAACAAGATAGAACGTAAAGATACATGGTGGAAGTATCAAAGACTCGCACGAAGCGCTTTGCTTCTACCTTCGTAGTAAGGACAGCGAGATTATGGAACTCTCTACCTGGAGCCCTTTTTCCAGAAAATTATAACCCAGAGGTCTTCAAATCCAGAGTAAATAGGTTTCTCCTAGGCAAACGTGCAACATTTTAGACTACAGTGGTGCTTAACATCAGGCAGGCTGTAGGCAAACATTGGCCTATTCCGTGTAAAAAAAAGATACTGAATTTATGGCACATTTTTAAGGAAACAGTAAAACGGGAGGCTTAGCTTTATAACTATCATGCTACCTGTTTTAACGTAGTAATTATCCTTGAAAGCATTTCTTTGCGACACGCGTCAATTACAGTGTTTGACTGTAAACACAGCTACCGAAGTTTTGCCGTAATTGCAAAATAAGTAGTAACAAAACGCTTTGTACGATACTTTGACACTTTCACCATAAAATGGTGTCTACCAGTCGAGTTTCTGCTCGTTTGGTTATAGAAAGGAACCGGGGTAATAAATTTGTGGAGTTCCTTAGGACACTTTCAGAAGTGTATACGGTTAAAGCTCGACAGGTCTTCATTAAAAGGAACAACAACTAAAGAAACTTGATATACATACGGCAGTCATCTTCTCATTACAGTTAGACCGGAACAGCCCCCACAAGAGCGTGCGTTTCTTCATAGCGAGGTAGAACAGAGCTGCGTCCATTGGATCTTGTTTTTGCATGTACGCAGCACGGGCCAGTTTCTCTACGCAGGTCTTGAGCAATTCGCCGCGTACCCACCAACCCACACCTGGAATATAATTTTAAATTCATTTAATTTTTACTGTCTTACACTTACTAAATTTTTGCTGAACAAAGGTCCTCAGAAAAATAACAAAGGTACCTAAAAGTATAAAAACAAATGATGATCAATACAAATCATGTTCCTCCTCAAAACGTGGTCACACATACATTTATGGTCTTTTGCAAAACGAAGCAAAAAATTGATATAGATTATTGAATACTGGCTAATTCGTTTAATTTAGGAAGATATTACAACAGTAAAATTGACGCTGATACGGTGAGAACAGTGCAGGTGTTCAAACACGATCTTAGAGCAAATTTGCAATTTCTAGAAATTATTAAACTTACCTAATTCTCTCATAGTGATCCACTTGGCTTGTCCTTTAGTATACCCCGGTATAAGAGCCAATAACTGTTCGTGGGACTCAGAATGGAAAGCCCACACCAAGTTACAAGTGCCAACGCCATTACGTTGTAGATTTGCCCTTTGTGCAAGAGGTAGACAACGTAGGAGGTAGCCGTAGTGTTTCATTGCTAGGAGGAAGCGTAGACCGCATGCGTCGAGGGAATCTGTAAACAACGTTTTTGTTATATAAGAAATTGGAATGATACATTTTTGCTACAAAGTGATACTTTTTCTACATTTTATGTTTGTTTAAACAGTGACTTTCTGAATATAAGCCATTTCGTGTTATTTTGTGGTCATATTCTAAGAATTAAATAAACTAGGCTTAATTCAAGATGGGAGCGCTAAATCCTGCACGGACATCCGGTTTGGGTCGATTTGTGCAGTGCATGCTTATATTTTTATCGATTACCCGAGCTAGCCCGAGGAGATGCTTGCATCTGGTTAAGAAAACACAGACCTTAAATTTGGAGTATTCTCTCCAAGTAACTAATAAAAATCTGTTTTTTTTTTCTCTATTTCCTTCTAACTTACCAGGTAGTATCTCCGCCTGGCTGCCCTGCGTCATATCCACTCGTGCGCTATTGGCCAGCCTCTCAGACACGTCCGCGTCGCAAGTGGACACTGTGTCTGCGAGCGCGAGCAGGTGCATCTGGTCGAGGGAGCTCAGACCGGGCAGGTGCGTGTGGGTTAGCAGGCGGGAGAGAATGCGACCTGGAAATAGAGATTCGGTTAGGTTTACTAGTCAATACAGTGTGTGTCCCATAACTGTGTGTCGGCAACGGTGTGTTCCAGCATTGGGTCTTATACGATCCACTTCTATTTCAGTACAGTAAGTTATTCTCTACCTACGATCACATTTTCGCTTGCGGATGTGTCAACTACCGAGCGTGCAAAAATCTCAGACATTTATTATACTGAACTATCATTTATTACTAATTTTTATACTTAACAAATATTTCATACTTTGACACAATTTGCTAATAAGATTTTTTTCGAGCAGATCACGTTGAGATTTCTTACAGAGATAAAGAACCTAATTATTTTAATATTTTTATTATTTTAACAGAACTCATCTAATCATTATATACCTTGTCTGGGTCCAAAGTGCGACAGCGGTTGTCTCTCAGGCATCGAAGGCCGTCTGTTGACAGCTTCCTCGTCACCCAGCAGCAAGGCGTCCAAATCTTCATCCGTGTCTTGTATCGTGCCTTCGAATAGCTCGTTGTAATCCTGTAATATATTAAATGAAACATTGTAGTTTACGGTTCAAAATCAATTAAACGATGGAACTGTTTTTTTTTTTATTATGATTTCAGAATAGTTTGGAAGGAATGAAAACTAATAACAGACTACCCAAATAGAAAACTTAAATGTTTTGTTGATATTTCGCAAAGGGTTTCCATTATTAACCGACTTCCAAAAAGGAGGACTTCTGAAAGTTTTTTTTTAAGAGGACGAGTCAGCACGCGCTTACCGCGTATACTTATTCCGTAGTAATTTTTAAAGTAAGTGCTAGCCGGTTGTTATTGTTAAATTATACCTTTTACATTTGCTTGTTTTCTGTTATCAATATTAATTCGATGGAAATATGTAGAAAACTTGCTGGAAAGTTGTACCTTAGCTTCTTGTATAGTAGAGGGATGATGGGCAGACTCCTTATCTGCGACGAGTAGAGTCCACAGTGGCAGCGGCGGGACGGACGTGATCTCCGCGTAGTCTAGTTGGACGTCTTCTGTTATCTATGTCCATGGAAATATGGGATTAGTATTTTTCTAGAGCACATTTTGATGCGGACGTTGTTTCAATTATTTTAAGTATCATTTTGAGAATAATATTTTATATAAAGAATCGATAACAAAGCTATTCTTCGTTAGTCATATTTTATTTTAATTGGTTTAACTTAAAATAAAATTATGAATATGAATGTTATTGTGTGGTAATCAGTGCTAGTGCAAAGTTAATAACGATTTTTATTCAGAGTTGACTTTTGATGTGTTATTTCTGTGTACTAAGAATTAGTGGTGCAAAATTTGGATACTTCAAATTATTGTGATCTACATAAGTTATATGTAAGACTCTACGTTTGAATAAAATCCTATCCAATTTTATGAGGTATAAAAATCTAAATTCAATATTAATTTAGATAAAGAACAACACATTAGGGTAAAAGAGTAAAAAATAAAGTACATAAAATCTACCTACAAACGAAATAAATTTAAAAATAGATCGTGGCGTAGTGTTGTGTGTTTACCTGTGCAACGCCATCTATTGGCGAGGCGGCGCCGGCGGCGAAACTCACGGAGAGAGTCCGCGAGCGCGACCAGCCGCGCTGCAACAACGTGCCACATGCAAGCAACAGCGTACACGACACATATGGACAAGGATTTGTTGTGCGACAATGTTTCATGTTCATACAAGTAGGAGAAATAAGTTTTTTACAACAAAAAAAGAACAACTAAGCATGATCGTGTAATTTTTTCGGTACGCCTAGCTTGCCAGGTTTTCTTGTCAAGTAAGTGCCGTAAGTTCATACGCTCAGTCTAAATAGTCAATACAAATAATAATAATAATAATAGTGGAAATAGTTGTTCAATGCTTGATTTTTGGGTAGGACGAATATTTGGTTTCTTTATGTAATTTTATAATTTCTTTATGTCTATGTAGTTATAATTCGAAATCAATAAGTTAATAAGATATAAGTTGTTGGGCAATGTTTATTCACTTTTTCACATAGATTGTTTTAGAAAAGGAGTGAATAAAAAAACATTTATCAACTAATAAGTCGGTGATTACGATTAAAATGTAAAAATAATCCTTGTCCAAATGTATTTGACATAGTGCGAATATGGAAAGCTACACAGTACAAATGACTGATTTCCTTTGAATATACTCTAGTAAACTTACATTTTGTTAATGAATCTATAGTGTATGTGGTAAATAAAGTGTTTAAAAATTTATTGGCCAATGCATTGTCCATGATAACTAGGATTTATATGAAATGAGTTCGCTTAATATAAGTCTACTTTATATTACTAAAACCTTTATTTATGGATATATAATTCACCCAATATAATGCTCCAGATTAAATTAAAACTTTATGAACCGTGGTGAATTGATAATGATTTACGTAAAGCTGGCCCCTCAAACGATATTTGAACATGCCAACATATCATATGAATTGCTTTTACGATACATAATTTGGTGTTTCAAAGCTGTATATAATTTGGGATCGAAAAATGACTTTTTTGTTTAGAACATAAGCATGACTCATTCTCTTACATCTGAAATCTGAAGACAGAAACTGAGTGTGCACATATTAGTCGCGTGGTGTTTTTGTGCACATTTTTTTATAGAAATATAATGATTTTACGGATTTCACGACAAAATACGCACGTAAGAAAGGTAACATAAAGGTATAAATAAGCGCATACAAATAGTCTAGAATACATTTATATCTATAGATCTTTTACTTTTTTTAATTTATCAGATCACACTTATACACAAGCTATCCATAAATAAATTTGCATCAAAAGAAACAGAGAATTTCTATTTTTCCCCCTCCTTTTGTAACTGTATGCGCTTATTTAGAGCAGGAATAATAATAAATATGTCAATATGTATAACAAAACTGAAAATTAAATATTGTCTCACCTGTCGCGATAAACTATCTTCATCTCCTTGCGAACTGCGACCCGTGTACGAACCGCCTATACATCTGGTGATAGCAAAATTGTACTGTAATGTTAAGGCAACATGTCACATAATGGTTAGGCTACTTTATCCACGGTAGATTAAATCCAAATCTGTTTGTCGTCAAGAAGAGCTTACGGTATAAGATTTAGCGCATTTACAACCGAAGACTATTAAATAAAAAATAGGATATCATATAAAATAGTAACGACAGTGATTTTATGATTAACAGGTAGACTTAAACTGGTCACCGCGCAAATTCTTCGTTTTTCGCGACAGAATTTTATAACTGTTTTTAAAATATCCTTATTTTTATTTTCTTATACGGCTGATTGACGATCTCAACAAGAAGAGCGAAAAGGAAGGAAATTAGAAGAATAGTATACCTGACAAGATGAGCCAGAATAGCTTTGACCCATCTAATCTTGCCGCTGTTGAGTAGCTCCATGAGCTGCTTGGGGTGGTACTGCGGCAGCACGGGGCACGCCATCTGGGAGGCCTCGAACAGACCGTAGTCGGGCATGTAGTCGAGAAGGGGCTGGAACAGACAAATATTGTTTTGTGAATTTGATTGTGTAATTTAGATGTGTCTTTGTCAGTGTAATGTGCCCCATTAAACTAAAAAAGGTCATTTATTTTATTTTATACTAGCTGGTGCCCGCGACTTCGTCCGCGTGGAATAGTTATTACCATAAAAACGGTTCTAGTGAGTTAACCTTAAAAGATATACATAATATTGTTGAAGACACTTTGTTAGATTATTTTAAGAGAAAATAATTCTTTTATACATATTTTTGTAAAATATTGAATCAGGCGTTACTTTGCGGAAATCCATTGTAACTGAAACTCTGGAGAAATGTGTAGTGTTTTTCCGCTGCGACTGCTCCTTAACCGACATCAAACAACAGACTTGATGGTTTTTAGGTGTGTTCCTCCATATACCACCGCCACACCTCACCTCCTAACCAATGTGGCCTCCGTGGACCTCAAGATCTTACTAACACCGCATCTTGTGTCTTGAAGCTTTGTTGTTCTCCTTCGGCAAGATGTTTTCGTCGACACGTGTTTCGCCTCTCCACGAGGCATCCTCAGGACGTGTTGACTCCTCGAACGTCGGTCCGAAAGTGAGCTCGGCGAGCAACGACCGCTCATTATATAACGTAATATGATGTCATACGATGTGTCATTGCCTGACCGTTACTATTCAAACTCACTAACGTAACCGTCGTTGCGTCATCGCTCGCGTGTTTACCAAAATAGGTGGTGTTTGTTCCATTACCAATGAAAGTTCGTAGCAATGGTGATGATACCAAGTTTGTTTGGTCGTTCAGCAACGTAAATGGTTGACCCTGGTGTTTCAGTATTTCCAGCTGCTCCCACACGCAGAAATGGAATCCTTTATCGCATATTTGCTTAATCTGGTACGTGTGGTTATTTTGCAAAGTATGTCCGGTGTCTAATAAATGTTTCGCAAAGTGTGATCTTTCTGGGTGCTCGTTCCTATGGGCTGCAATATGTTCTTTGTATCTGGTCTCGAAATTTCTTCCTGTCTGACCTACATACACAGCATTGCACTCGTCACACACCAATTTGTATACCCCAAACTTCCTGGCATCTTCCAACCGGTCTTTACCATTACACAGGTGACGTAAATTATCCGTTGTTTTATAAGCTGTATTGACTTCCGCTTTCCGCAATATTTTAGCGGCCCGTTCTGACACTGGCCCCATGTAAGTAAGGCTACCCACATATCTGTTCGGCCTGTCCGGTGGTATCGCATATAACATATTGCGAACCTGCTGCCTTGTCTTACTTCTTACCAACCCGTCCACCATGTGTTTTCCATATCCGTTGGCAGTTGCGATTTGATATATAGTGCTCAACTCTTCTTGATAACCTTCTCTTGTCAATGGCACCGTTAATAGTCTATGAACATATTTTAGTGATATCTTGAACCGTTTTCGCAGCGCACGCAACGGAAGCCCTCAAAGATGAATAATTTTCCCCGTTTTTTCCACATTTTCCATTATTTCTGCGCTCCTATTAGTTGCAGCGTGATGTCATATAGCCTAAGGCCTTTCTCGATAAATGGTCTATTAAACACAAAAATAATTTTTCAATTCGCACCAGTAGTTCCTGATATTAGCGCGTTCAACAAACAAACAAACTCTTCAGCTTTATAATATTAGTAAAGATAAAAACGGTTCTAGTGAGTTAACCTTAATATATAGACATTATATTGTTGAAGACATTTTGTTAGATTATTTTAAGAGAAATAATTCTTTCATACATATTTTTGTGATATCTTGAACCGTTTTCTCAGCGCATGCAACGGAAGCCCTCAAAGATGAATAATTTTCCCCGTTTTTTCCACATTTTCCATTATTATTATTATTATAATTATTTCTTCGCTCCTATTAGTTCCAGCGTGATGTTATATAGCCTATAGCCTTCCTCGATAAATGGTCTATTAAACACAAAAAGATTTTTTCAATTCGCACCAGTGATTTTTGAGATTAGCGTGTTCAAACAAACAAACAAACTCTTCAGCTTTATAATATTAGTATAGATTTTATTTATATTTTATACAACTGTTAAGGCAGCGCATGCAAATAGTTCTGCAAGTGCAATTTTTCCCTTCGGGTAGACAAAAATGGGAATATCTAAGAAGATTTATACAAACTTTTATCCTTCATTTTATCTCCTTTAGGGGTGGAATTTATCAAAATCTTTTCATAGCGAGCGCTTACGTCATAGTAGCTTTATGCATGCAAAGTCTCGGCCCGATCGGTTTAAAATTGACAAAGTTTCATACAAACTTTCATCCCCTATTTTATCCCCTTAGGGGTGGAATTCATAAAAATCCTTTCTTAGCGGATGCCTACGTCATAACATCTACCTTCATTCCAAATTTCAGCCCGATCCGTCCAGTGGTTTTGGCTGTGCGTTGATAGATCACTATATCAGTCAGTCAGTCAATCAGTCACCTTTGAGTTTTATATATATAGATTTATTTATTTATTAATAGTCTACAAAAAAGGCACTAAGCTAAAACACACATACCTAATATAATAGTAAATAAGAAGAAAATTACGAGCACTTAAAGCCCTCTAGATGCAGACCTAACTAACAAATATTGGAAAGAGGAAAAATATTTTTGTAAAAAAGCACTAATAATGAGTATGACCGCGTGTATCTATTAAGTGTAAAACTGGAGCTACTATAATATATCAACAGAATGAACTCGTCAATTTATGAGTTCCTAAGTTTCCGGTAATATTACATTTTATCAAATGGGTTAGAAACTCAATGATGTGTTTTTTTCTTCTTTTTAAGAGTCACTGGAAAAACAACTATATTGCTCATTTTTAAACAAGATTTTTAATTTACTGTTGCCAAAAGTAAAACTTATAAAATACCAAGTCATTTATTATAAACATTAACTGCTTACCATCACGCTAATAATTGTGGTCAAGTGCAAATCAATTCTAGTAAAAACCCACACACTATATAACTGTATAACATACCTGCGGCTGATCTGGCTGCGACTTGTTCCGCCTCATCGCGTTTCGCTCCAACAGCTGCAAGTTGATGGACGACACTCGCTGCAGGTGCGGCGCCGACACGCGCAGGTCCGAGTCGCGGAGGGCGCGGGATTCACTGCCCTCTTCTATCTCCTGGGAAATATATTATAGTGAGCGAGAAAAATATATTTAACACAAGTAATTCTCGAAATCTTAATTGAGTTAAGTAACACCTACATTCTAAACCGGTTAGATGTGATATGAGAATATTATCAGTAAATGGAGTACTGTAACTGAGGCTGAGTAAATGTACATGATGAAACTGTATCTGAATTGTTATTATAAAAAAAGTATAATGGAAAATATTTGGACCCTTTAAATATTATTTAAAAATATTTACGTACTTTGCCAAGAGCCTTGCGTAACAAGTAGGTCAATATTATATTATTCTATAATATTTTTTCCAATATCTCATATAGCATAAAGGAATAAGCACGTTTTCAGTCACATATTGTAAGATTCAAGTTTGACTAAGAGCTTTAAAAATATTTCGTTTTTATACAATTAATTTCTTACCTGCCCACTCATCTGTCCATTAGCCACCTGCGGATTCTCAGGTTTCCACTGCGAGTACACATGCATTTCCGAGTCCATTCCGACCACCAATATCCCGTCTCTGACCCAAGATATCTGCATGGGGAGTGGAGGTAATCCATCGGCTGTCTTCAACTCGATACGACGGAGTTGCATCCATCGGATCTCTTCGACGAATAGGGGAGCTGCGAGAGAGGACGCCTTGCGAAGGATTGGTCGGTTGTTGTTGATTGATTCTTTCATCGCCTGCGAAGAAAATCCGTGGTAAATAATGACTAGCTACCTAGGAAGACGATACTAAAATTTATCATTAATATTATCCAATTTTAAACACACAAACGTAATATCAATATATCTTGAGTTATTGAAAAGACAGTGCATTTCCTGTGTCTAATTAAGATGCTCCTAGCGCTTACTGCCTTAGGTATTACTAAAAACAGAGGACATCATGTGGCAAATAGAAATTTAACTTAATTTTGAGAAACATAAATAGCAACCTTATGAACTAGTAGCTAACCTTCAAATTAGCTTGCGCCAGATCGCTAGAAACAGGCGTAAAGAGTAGTACTCTCGATCCAACCGCCACAGTCAGGATATGTGACCCGTCTTCCTTCGAAACCCAGTCCAGTTGCACTAGATGCTTCTGTGTGAGCGGACATGTGTTCCCATTCTCCATTATGCTCCTTAAATACAAAAGGTTGGAATAAATAAATGTTTCGGGATATTTAAACAATAAAATCCGGCATAACTATACAAATACAATTAACTTTTGCGGTGAAGCCTTGAGAAAGTCAGAAAGATTTGACAGAAAGTGATAGCTAGCGGTAGTTTTAGCATGCGATTAAGTTGTTAAGCAAATGTTGATACGGTCTATCTTGAGATGGGTGACCAAAAGTGGGATTCCAGATGAGTTGTCCCATGTTTATTAATTTGTAGGTCCCATTTGTTTGTCATAGTGCAGCAGTTGTTATGCCATGTCAGAGCCCTTTAGCGCGGTTTGAAATCTCTCGACACGAGACGGGCAATCTCATAGAATAGGAAGAACTTAGCTTTTTTTTATCCAACAAGCTTTTGCGTGTATTATTTTAGTATTACCTGCGTAACGACTGCAGAGTACTGAACGAGGGAACGGCGAGAAGACCCGCTGACTTGCCAGTGTCACCCTCTCCGTTGCGGCTGCTGCGGCTCTCGTCCGACGACAGAGTTTGTAGTACCTGGAAATAATATGACATTTATAGTAGGTAATTGCATAAAAATCTATAATATTATAGACTGTTTTAGTAGTTCTTGTCAAATTTTTGGGGATATTCTTTTTGATACACATTATACCGTGAAATGAGCTCGCGTTGTTTCAATATAACAAGTAGCTACTTCCCTCCAAGATAAATGTACACTATAGTGCTTACCTAGATCCTACACTACCATCATACTACCTACTACATATTGATCTCCCGTTTCGATGCGAATGAAGCAAGAACATAAATGCGAGTGAACAAAACGAAAAACGACACTAGCTTTTTCGTAATGTTATAACGTACAAACCTGATTGATCCTCTGCTTCTTAGCAATGAAGGAGGTGTCGTGCAGGTAGGAGAGGTCTATCTGCGTGTCGGCGCACACCCCGACTCGCGGCAGGCTGACGTTCCGCAGCGGTATCGTGTCTTCCAGCAGCCACTCCGCGCCGCCGGTGCTCTCGCACTCGTACACGCACACGCACAGGTTCACGAAGCGCGCGTCCGGACATATGTTATTGGTGGAGGCGCTAGCTCCTTTAGGCCTGGTGAAGGATCGCCCGCATTTGTACGCGCAAGCGATGCGGCCCGAGTAGGCCGCGCTTATGTGGAGCGGTTGGCCTGAAATCGTAATGAGTTTTTTTTTATATATAATATTTCAGGCCATAACACAGCGCCATCTAGCCCCATACTAAGCTTACGCTTGTATCATGGGTACTAGATAACGGATATAAGACATATATACTTTTTCTTTTGTAAATACATACTTATCATAGTTTATTTATTTATTTATTTAACTACAAGTTGTCCAACGGATACACACACACACAATAGCAAATAATAATATAAACAAAAATCCAATTAAAGGACAACACGGGTAACAACACAATATACATACATAAAACTATGAACACAAAAACACTACACCTATATCAACAATACAAATATTCACAAACCTACACTTAACTTACTTAAAACAGAATAAAACTTAACTGGAAGTTGGTATGATGTTAAATTAAATGGTAGGTAATTTTTACGGTAAGAGTTGGTTGGATATGTAAAATAGGGAAACATACAAGCTGACTCAGGAATATCATTCTTATGATACTGCACCTAATGTTGATACCAGACTGAAATGCAGCATCATGACAGTTTGTCTATGTCCATGTTTTTCTCAACATTATATCTTTCATATGTCTATCATAAAGTTATGAATAAAACCATACTCTTACAAAAATTCTTCATTCTACACAACATGCCATCAAAGTCCAAACGAGTTGTCTTTCTGACCATCATAATAGATAGAATAGATCTTACCTGGAATGTCAATAGTAGACTCCTGATCCTTGTTCATCATCTCCCACTCGTTCCACGAGTACTCCACATCATCATCATTCCTCGCCACGTTGCACTTCCAGAAGCGCAGCGTGCTGTCCGAGCAGGCCGTGGCCAGGATGTAGGGCGCGAGGCAGGCCGGGTAGATGGAGGCGGAGCTGAGGTGGCCGGCCGCGGGGGTTGCGTGGATCACGTCCACGCCGTCTGGCAGCGCCAGGGGGCACTCGCACACCTGGGAAGTTAAGGGTGGCGTATTAGTTTCGATACGTCTACCTTGGTTGCATTTCAGTAGACCATGATTAGATTATCAATGCTTTTACACTTATGACCGTACATTTTTTTCAGAATTGTATCCGAATGACACGGGCACTAATAAACTAAAGTAAAACCATAAATTCTGCTGAAGCGCAGTGCTATGAATGTATTTTACTAGTCACCATTATGTTACAATATAAACACAGGTTAACATATCGTGGCGGAAACGTCAAGATAGTTACGTCATACAAAAACAGATAAAACACAGGTTGTGTCTCACTCTATTCGTTAATTACAGTGGGTCTTCATAATCACTCTTTTAAAAACCAAAGCAAACCGGATTTAGTCAGACATAGCTTCAGTAACAGGGAAGAAAATAATAATGTTTACCTTCTTAGTAGAAATGCTCAAATGCGAGTTGGGTGGCGGCGGCGGCACGGCTCGCTCGTTGTCCATGGACATGGAGTTCTTGCGAGACTCCATGCCTTCGTCCTCTTGGATGAGAGCGCTGTCTGGCATGTAGCGCATGCTGTTTGTTAGGTCCTCTGCGGGAAAAGGTAATAAATATGATTATGATAACGCATAGAACTTCTAGAATATTGTTTTGTTAAAGGCTTTCAAAAAAGTGATGAACCGAAGTTAGTTGAATAATTAATGATAATAAATACTTCGATAGTAATATTTTCTACACAAACTATGGCCAAGTGCAAACCCGTTCTAGTTAGGTTAATTACGATCAAAACTTAAACTAAAAGAAGCTTTGTCCGTATTAATATGTAATATTATCCGTAATATTATGTATAAGTAACAAATAATAAATATGATAAGAATCCACCGAATTTCAGCAGATATATCACCCCAAGGAATTACTTGGTTTAACGACTGTTGATAATATATATTTTTAACACGCCCAACGTTTGACTACAGCCTGCTTGATGTTAAGCACCACTGTAGTCTAAGATGTTGCACTTTCAATTCAATTCAATTCAATTCCTTTATTAGCTCAAATGTACCTATTACATTTACCCTGTTAAGAGAGGAATTAGGGCGTAGCTAAAATTAAAACTAAAACTAAAATTAAATATTTTAAAATCTAAAACTTAATATAAAATTTAAAATCTTAAACTAGTACCTATGTGTAATACAATATTTTCTTATATTATTTATTATTAATCTATTTTACATTGAGATCATAATTATATCCTATTCCTTATTTTCGTCATTAAAAAAGTCTTCTATTGTGTAGTAGCATTTCTGTATTAAATATAATTTTAGTTTGGTTTGAAAGGTTTTAATATTTTGTTCTTTTTTTATGTAGTTTGGCAGTTTATTGTATATTCGTATAGACATGTAGACATGTAGTATGGCCCTTTCTTGTATATTTCCAGTATTGGTTCCGGAAGTACTATTTTAAATGTTCTGCGTGGATTTGGGTCTATTGTGTAAAGATTGAGATTTTTCCTGACGAAGACAGCATTTTCATATAAGTAAATACAGGGCAAAGTTAGGATTTTTCTTTCTTTGAAGTGTGATCTGCAGCTGGTGCTGATATTAATGTTTGCTATTATTCGGATACATTTTTTTTGCATAATGAATATCTGTTGGACGTCGGTGCTGTTTCCCCACAATATTACGCCGTAGCGTAGCCAGGCAAAAGCATAGGCGTAATATGCTGTTAATGCTGTTTCGATATTTGTATTGATTTTAAGTATGGAGAGGGCATAAGTGAATTGAGACATTTTAGTTTTTAGTATTGCTATGTGTTCTTTCCAGTTCATGTTTGTATCCATATTGACACCGAGGAATCGACATTTCTTTATTTCTTCCATTTCTAGAGTCGTTGATAATTTTTTTAGGTCGATAGTTTTCCTTTGGTGTGGTAAGTATTGGATTAGTTTACTTTTTTGTGTGTTTATTTCTAAGTTTCGATATGATAGCCATGATTTTATAGTTGATAACGTTTTTATAATATTAGCATGTATTTGAGAGTTGGTACTTGGAGAGCATTTGAATATGAGAGAGATGTCATCTGCAAATAGTGTGCAATGTGTATCTAATAATTTGGGCAACTTGTTAATGTAAATAAGGAAGAGCACACATCCTAGGACGCTGCCTTGGGGGATTGAATGATTGGTTGTTTTCATCTCCGATTGAATTGTTTTAATTTGTCCAGTGTCTGGGCATTGGTGTTCTATTTGGACTAACTGAATCCTGTTTTGTAAGTATGATCTGAGCCAGTTTAATGGTTTGCCTCTTATACCAATATCTGACAGGTCCTTAACAAGTATTTTATGTGAGACTTTATCGTAGGCTTTTGTCATATCTAGGAGTATACTGATGGCAATATGTTTATTTTTTATAGTCTCTAGAATGTCTTGTGTATATTTGAACATGGCAAGCGTTGTCGATGAGTTTTTCCGAAAGCCATACTGATTTTCGTCGAGGAGTTTGTATTTTTCAAGAAAATTGTAAATCCTATTTGAAATGACTCTCTCAAATATTTTGGATATTGCCGGTAATAAAGCTATTGGGCGATAATTGCTTACTTCAAGCTTTTTCCCGCCTTTTTTTAATATGGGTCTTACTTTTGCAATTTTTAAGCGATCAGGAAAGCATTCTTGGTCTATCGACATGTTTATTAATCTAGTCAGTGGGGGGGTTAGTTCTTCCAAGCACAGCTTGATTAGTGATGGTGGAATGTCATCAACTCCACAGGTATGCTTATTATTTAGCCTTTTAATTATATTACAAACTTCTTTTTCAGATACTGCAGATAGAAACATTGAGTTACTGGAAATATTATAATTTATTGTCACAGATTCATTGTAAGTAGTTTGAGTAGCTTTATTTGATTGGTGATCTGTTTGGCCTACTGACGAAAAGTAGTCATTGAACGTATTTGCGACTATGATTGGCTCATTAGTGTTTATGTTGTTTATTTTTAGAGTTATATTGGAATGTTTTTCCTTCTTGGGCTTATTCGTTTTTTCTCTTATTATATTCCACATAGTTTTAACTTTGTTTTGGGCTTCTCTCATTGTTTTTGCGTAGTAAAGTCTGTTTGATATTTTAACACATTTTTTTAGTTGTTTTTTGTAAGTTGTGTAATGCTGTTTAAGTACTTTATTTTTTGTATGTAATACTAGAATATGTAATTGTCTTTTATGTTTACAAGATATTTTTATACCTTTTGTTAGATGATTTCTTTTAGATTGTTTGTTTATTTTTGCTTTTTTGATAGGTATGGCTTTGTTTAAGATTTCACCAAGTTTTTCATCAAATAAATTGTAGTTTTCGTTAATATTTAATGTTTCTGATAATAGATCACTCCAAATGACTTTGCCAAGTTCGGTTTTGAATGAGTTTATGTTTTTGGGCGTAAAATATCGTTTGAAAATGTAGTTAGTTTTGTGCGTGATGTTGTTGTTGATTGATTTTGTAGAATAATAGATACCTTTATGATCTGATATGCCATAATCTTTTACTGTAGTACTGCAGTCATTTATTTTATTAGTGAATAAGAGGTCTATGCAAGATGATGATTTTTCTGTGTCTCTGGTATTTTCGTGTACTTTTTGATGGAAGTTATTTTGGAGCATAACGTTGATTAATCTTTGATAGTGTTTGAGGTATTTGCTATAATTAGTGTTTAAGTTAAAATCTCCTGTGATGACAATATGTTTAGTAATTTGTAGTTTTAGTTTTAACATTAATTTATAGATGAATATAAAAAATAATTCGATATCTCTATCTAACCGATAAACTGTAATAAGTAGCATATTTTCTTTTACTATTTCTAACGCACAGCATTCGACTATAAATTCAATAGAGAGTTCTTGAATGTCAGCTCTTTCTATGTATTCAACACCATCTCTGGCTAGGATGGCAACTCCGCCACGGGAATAAGTTTTTCTGTAAAATCCAGCAGCAAACACGTAATTAGGGATTTGGATTAAACCTTTTTGTTTGTCGGTTATCCATGTCTCAGATAGGCAGATAGCATTTATACTTGGGTCTTCTTCTATGACACTTTCGAGTAGATGTGTCTTGTTTTTAAGACTCTGCATGTTTTGGAAGATTGCCACGAAATGTATGGTTTGTGGCTGTGTTGCTGTGAGACCTATTGCTTTGGAGTCCTGAGTCATTAATCCTGCTATCTGGGGTGTTTGTGCGTGAACTTTCTTGGTTGGTATAGTTCATGTTAGCTTGATTTTCTGGGGTGTACTTACTTGTATTAGGTTTATGAGTACTTGAAGCTACTTGGGAGTAGAGTCTCGTTTGACTAGTAGGGCTTAGAAATGTGTCTTCGGTCATTGGTTGATTTTGGGGTATTTCAGGTACAGTATCTTCTGTATTCCGTGAGGGTGTTCTTGTCGCTGGTTTTTCTATAAACTCCTTTCCGTCGATATACAGAATATTGTTACGTATGGTAGCATGCCTGCCTTTGTTTCGCTCATTTATAAGGATATCTATGAGCATTTTCCTTTTCTGTAGTTTATCTTTGTCTAAATATTCTGATACTGCAAAACCAGTGTTTTTAAAAACATGTTTGTGTTGTAGAATGTATTTTGTCATGCGTTTGCTGAGTAGCTCAATAACTAGTGGTCGTTTAAATCCTTTTTTGCCAATTCTTTTGATATCCTCTATATATCCTTGTAGGTTGACGTTTTGGATCTCGTGGAATAGACGTATTAATTGGTTGTGGAGGTTAGCTTCGCTTTCCCTGTATTCTTTAAATCCATATAGGACAATTTTTTTGTTGTTTTCCGTGTTAGTTGGGGTTGTTTTTTCAGGTAGTTCATTTAAACTCAGATCTAAGATTTGTTTCTTCAGATGTTTATTTTCTTCTTCCAAGTAATTTATTTTCTCATTTATTATCCTTATTTCTGTCTGAAGTAACATTTGAGTTTCAACACTGTTTTGTTTATGGAGGTCGAGTTCGAGTGTAAGCTTATTTATAGCTATGTGTGTTTCTTCTTGTATTGACATTAGAAAAGCCTCCATTTTTCTCGATAGGGATTCATTGTGCCTGTTTAGTTTTTGGTCTAAAAGGGCGCTGATTTGTTCAAGGGTTACCGGTTGATTTGTTGCTGGAGTAGTAATGTCTAAGTTAAGTGTGTTTCCAGACACGGTGATGTCATCTTCCATAATTTGTTGGGCTATTGAAGTTTGCGACTCATTTAGTGTTGAACTCAGTACGAAGGTGTCGTCGTTAATTATGCGTTTCTTAGTACATTGGGGACAGATCCATGTACGTTTCAAGTCTTGCATGTGTGCGAAAAAATGTTCTTGAGATATATTAACGCACAGGTTGTGAAAATTGAGCCTGCATTTTGTGCAAGGAAGGTGCTCCCTGACGGAGATATGTTTCGAGCATGCATTGCAATTTCTCATTTTAAAGTTTTTTTTTTTGTTTATCTGAATAGAAGTATGCAATGCGTCACGTAACGCGGTCAGTAAAATATATTGGTTATTTTGTTTCTGGTAGGTGATAACAGATGGCGCTGGTAGGGAGTTTTTACTGAATGTCTCTCCTTGTTTCTCACTTGGTTTTGTTTTGGTAGTTATTGTAGGTTAGGTTTATTACACTTATTGGAGCTTGAAATTACGTTGTAGGTAAACACTATTGAGTAGGTATTGCTTGTTGTTTGTTTACATTAGAATCAATGATCACTGTAGCACATTCTTTTGTTATTGTGATAAGAAACACTTTGTTTTTGCACTCGTTGGTGAGAAGATTGTTTTTAAAATTATTGGTGTTGAGTGTAGATTAATCACAGAATTTTTAAAACAAATCTGTAGCAGTTTTTTCTTGCGTTCACGGACATTATTTATTTGGCACTTTGGTTCACAGTAAACATTTTTCTTGATTTTAACACTACCAATCATAAGGTATACTCATGTAAAATCTACCTAACCTACTTACATTTACTTGCACTTTTGCCTAGGAGATACCTATTTACTCTGGATTTTTTTCTGGGTTATAATTTTGTGGAAACAGGGCTCTAAGTAGTTATTTTTGACTTCTGTAAAGATCTCACCGTGGATCTAAGGTCCGTGGAAGGACTTGGGCGCCCACCATCATGTGTTTGCCCAAGAGAACTCCCCTAATGAATTCATTCTGCAGGGGGAGTCACGACCCTCAGTCATGAGGAAATACGACTCGAGAGAAAGATCTCACCGTTCGGATCCGCCTGCGAGCAGACAGTGAGGCGCCACATGTGCACGGTGGAGCCCCCGTCGGTCCGCTCCAGCACCACGATGTAGAACGGCTCGTTGAACGTGGCGGCTTTACGCAGGTCTACTATAGCTTCCAGGCCTGCCTCTGTGATGCTGGTCACGTCTGGTTCTAGGTTCGTGTCTGCTGTTTCCGCGTCGGGAGGTGTTCTTTCACCTGCAAAATCAAATCAAATCAAAATTCGTTTATTTTACAAAATCCTTAGGCTATAATAGTTACATATACTTTAATAACAAAAGATTCATGTAAGTAGGTACTATTAATTATTCATTTCTAACATACGTTATGAAGTGATTGTTTGTGAATGATCAACGTTGGTATACCACTTGCGGTGTAGTTTTTTTATGCCTCTCTCTATTGGTCCGGCACGCCTATGTGTGTACGTTACGTATTGTACGTTCGTTGTGCAAATTGCACTTTCGATTTAAAGTTCTATCTGTTTCATAAGGAATGTGTTTGTTTCTTACTTCAGTTTTCTCTCTATAAATGCTCGGCTTGACTTTAAGGAACCGTTTTTAAATTATCATCTAAGTATGTAGCATTGAAGATAAAGACAGCGAAAAGTAATGAGAGTAATTTGTAAAAATATTACAAATTACAAAAAAAAACATAAAAAATTATTTATTACCATTTTACAAATATAACCTTAAGGGGATACGGTTGTCATACAAATTGAAATGGACAAGTTTGAGTACGTGCATTGAATTTCAAACTACTTGTGACTGAACATAGCCCTAAATTTTGTTCATATTTTCGCTTTTTCAAAAAAATAGTAATAAAGTAGCCTGCAAATAAACGAAATAAGCACAAAAATATCGTCTTTTTTTACGTTAGTAGTGGTGCCTCCTCCTCCTCTAGGCGATAGCTCAATGCTGAGCATCGTGATGACCCCGACCAAAATTGTGGACCATTAGACGCCATTTATCACGGTCGGTAGCTTCGTGTATGGCAGCACTTGCTTTGGCGCCAATGTGTTCAGCCACCTGATCGGACCATCTTGTAGGGCTTCGACCTCTGGATCTCGTTCCTGTCATTTTTCCGGTCACTATAAGCTTCTCCAAATTGTCCGCTGGTTTCCGTGCGATATGCCCAAAGTACTGTAGTACTCGCTTCAGACATACGGCGGACATGCGTTGCTTTATGTTAAGCTCTTTTAGGATGGAAGCATTTGTCCGAAACGCGGTCCATGGAATCCGTAGCATTCGCCGCCAGCACCACATCTCAAAAGCGTCTACGCGGCGTCGGTCAGTTTCTTTTAGAGCCCACGATTCCGCTCCATACAAAAAGATCGGAAAGACCAGTGTCTTCACCATGTATAATTTGGTCTTTTTCAGAATATTCCGAGTAGTGGTGCAATTTTATACAAATAAGTCACTTTTGATTAGGTTTCCAGCTACGTTGCCAAACCGTGCGTGCAAGAACAGTACATACATGCCAAAACGGGACAGCACTATATCAAGACGCGTGACGTTGCCACTTCGTGCGACTTTATTTGAATTTACAGAATTTTCAACAAATATAATCTAAACATGTAATAAAGCTGTAACCGGTCGGTGTCTGTATATTGAAGATAATTGAAAAACAATAGTTGAGGGGTTTTCATTGATGCAATAGAACACAAAAATCATGTTTTAAAAAAACTGATTTATTGTTTGTCTGTCGGTATGTTTGTTCGTTATAGACTCGAAAACGGCTGAATCGATTTGTCTACAGTTTTTTACTAACATGCTGGTGCATTTTAAACTGTATATCTTATCTTATATATAAAAATGAATCACAAAATGTGTTGGTAAGCGCATAACTCAACAACGCCTGGACCGATTTGGCCAATTCTTTTTTTTTAATATTCGTTGAAGTTCAAGGATGGTTTTTACGGCGAGAAAAATTCGAAAAAATGCCGGAAAATCCCTAAAAACCGCCCTTTTCTTTATCCCATACAAACGTTTTTCCCTAACTAACTAAAAAGTGAAAGAGTCAACAGACAGGACGCAGTCTGTCGGGTCCGCTAGTATCATATAAATGTATTCATATATATATTTCAATCGGTTCGTAAATAAAAAAGTTATGTTCATTTTAAACCAAGTGGTCATCGATATCCGCTGGATATGAACTGGATGGCGCTGTATTTACTTTTTATCTCAAAATAATGCGAGCGAAGCCGCGGGCGTCCACTAGTAATATCATACATTTTGGCTTTGTGTTGCCAGGATGAAACTGTGTACATATTTTATGTACTAGTACGTTTTTATCTACATGTAAACTATGTATGGAGAAAAAATATTATATTATAGTATGAGGCAAACGTATGTTCAGAAAACAGTGACTAATGAGTTGTTACTGTTACTTACGAATGATTTTTTTCAAGGCATTTCGTGTGTACTGAATTGTGTAAAACAAGTAGATTAAAAGCGAAATCTCCGATTTCGCTTTTCCGAAAGTCCGATTTTTATAGTAGCATCCAAAATGTATTCTTACAAAATGTGTGACTTTACTAATGTCAGTTTATCTGTTCAAGTGTATAATTTTAGATACGGTAGTATACCCAATTTGAATTGAGATACGGCAACACTGGAAATTAATAGATTTTTGACATCTGACGTACTATTCTCAATGTTTACATGTACGTGTCAGAAATTTGTCTACTATTGTGTATTCTGTGGCGCAGCAAAAATTTCATGAAAAAACTCGATTCTTTAAATTTTAGTAATATATGGTTTCAATGATGTTTGTCACATGTAAAAAACAAGGGGTCAAACTCGCGGTTTAACTTAAACCAGTCTTTTTGGCTCCAGTTTCTTTAAAATAAATAAATACGCCGATCTCAGAAAAACAGCACCATCTCTCGGCTCGCGGTGCTTAGCTGAAGGCTGCGTTGAGCCTTAATTCTATTAACTTATTTTGAGTATGTAAGTAAATGACTATTAAATGTAGTGAGTGAAAGGTTCCTAAGTGATTACGCGAGTCCTAACACAGGCGCTCTCACACATCAAACTGTCCATTGTAGTGTGTTTCGGTGCGGATTCTCTGATAATAGTTAGTATGAACAAAAAAAACATACATTTCAGAAAATAAATTTGCTAAGATATAAAAAATAGGTCCTGGCTCACCTGTTATCAACTGTTCTTGGAACACATGAAGTAGCTGTGTATTATGCCAGTCGTGCGTAGCATCTGCTATAGCATGTAGCTGTATTATAGCACCGGGTCGAGCTGTAGATTGTTGTGAGACGATGCTTATTCGTTCATGGAGAGGAACGCCGCTAGATTCCGATAGTGTTGATTCGGATGACATTGACAGTGTGTCGTGACCGTGCTGCAAAGAAAAGAAACAGTTCAAATAACATATTAATCTAGTAACTCACTGTTTATGACATGGTTTTGCAATATAGTATTGGTATGGTAATACCACAACAATATGAATGTAAATAGAAATGTACGCACACCTTGAAAGGATAAATAAAGGAATTCGATTTGATTTTGATTTGGTAATATGATATTATGGTTTAGGTATCAAGTAAATTTATAAGTTTATCTACACTAATGTTGTAACATTCTACTTATGTTTCCAATACTTGACTTATAATTACTACTGTTATAGCGCAGACAACAAAACACTCAATTTAAGCAATGTCACATGATGGTATAATATCCACATCGATATCGTAATATCTCATTATAACATCAATAAAACGCGACCAACCTGATTGCAGGGCTAATCAGGTTGGTCGCGTTTTATTGATGCGCGCGAGCTGCTCTCTCATTGGTTAGATTTTAATGGCAGCAAAATCACTGTGACAATACACGTACGATAAACTATTGTCAGCTTTTACTCTTGTTGTTTGATTAATTGAATTAGTGAAGATAAAGTAGTGTATGCAACTGCATATAACACGGGTATTAAAACACGAGTGTGAGTTTATGAAACGAGCGCAGCGAGTTTCATAATAGTAACGAGTGTTTTAATACCCTTCATTATATGACAGTTGCATAAACTACTATTTCAGTACACACTTTGCATGAGCAAAGTTTACAAATACGAGTAGATTTTTAATAACATTGCTGAAGGCAAGCAGAAACTTAGTCTCAGATGGAGCGTTGTTACTCACTAGAAACAGGTTCATTCCTACATACACGATATTTACCCACACCATTTATCCACATTACAATTTTTGCTAGGTAATTTTGTTGTTATATGCTTTTAAAAATAGTTGTCTGTATTTGACACACATAAAAAGAGGTACTTACATCTCTATGCCTTCTCTCTGAAGTGGCGATTTCGGCTAACAAAGTTCTCGCATCTATAACTGCTTGAAACACGCGTAAACTTTCGCCGTCACTCGCCACGAAACACGCGGACGGGGAGTTTGATAGATTGCCTAGTGTTGTGCTGGAAGGAAAAATAATGTTAGAATTTAGTAAATTATAGAACAACTGTTGACCAGGCTTATCATCATATTATGTATTGAAGTATGTATTAGTGTATTTGTTTATTTTGCTATTTATGTATGTTTATTTTATGATATGTATTTATGTAATTTCACATACATTTAAAACACCTCGTCTACCATTATACTTGCGTCTTATCCCTGCCAGATTGGTTGCCTGGAAGAGATCGCTTTTTGCGATAAGGTCGCCAGTTAAGACACTAAGCTTAAGTTTTAATAAAAAAAAAGAAAATTTCTGTATTGTGCTGGTGTTTTTCGTGTATATCTATCTATCTATCTATTTTTGAAGAAATGCTTTGTGTGTACATAAACATAATTTTAGCTATTTTCTTCTACAACATTGAAGGGTCAATGAGATACGTTGCATAATTTTGGAATTAAAAGGTCAGTCAGGTCATCATAGAGGCAGAGAAAGAATTTATTGCGAGCCTGTGAAATGTTGAACTAAAATACTAAGTATCACAGCTTAATATCGATATTAATATAGCCGTTAGGTTCCGATATTTTTGGAAGGCCGGTGAAGGAAACCATCGTGAGGATACCGACATGTTTGAGGACCACAAAATACGAGGACATGTGTCTTCCGTGGAAGGACCTGGGCGCCCACCACGATATATCTGCACAAGAAAATTCCCCTAACGATTTAATTCTGCGGGGGAGGCACGACCATCAGTCATGAGGAAATACGACTCAAAGAGAAAGAGAGAAGCTAGAAAAATGATAATACATTTGGTAAAATTATACCTACAAGAGTGCGCCATATTGCTTATAAATTATTACCTTGGTAGTAAAGTAGGTAGCCAGGCCACGTTGCTAAAGGCAGACAGATGTGGCGAGTTGACCCGGGCTAGCTCCGACACTCCGCCGGACTTGCCCAGCGGACCCACACACTCCACTCGCCACATGATCAGCTCTGAGCATAGGCCTCCCGCCGCCGTGTCGTCGTCGAACTTGTGATGATCTCTTTCGCTATCTGTGAAATGATAATATTTGTTAGTTTCGAAGATTTATGTACAATTGTAAATAGCAATATATTTAATGTGTGTAGTCCTTTCATGGTTCGATCACTGTGACATTTGATATGGAATTAGTTTAGAATTTAGAAATCGGCATCGGCTTTTACGAGACTTACGAGGCTGGGCTATCTATGAGATAAGTAACTATAATACTTTACTATTACTTAATTATAAATATAAGTAACTAATACTTTACTATTATAGTTACTTATACTAATTTAATTCGTAAATATATAGGTATAACAAATAATATTGATAACTGACCTGATATGTTGTGATGGCTGGTAGTAAGCAGCAGAGGTAATACTGGATGGCATGTGATGTCATTTACTCTAAACCTATGGCCAGAGGCGCGCGACGCGTGGCCTATTGATAGCACCTGGAAATAATAATTGGAAAGATTAGTTAATATATTTCAGTGCAATTAAATAGGAGGAGTCCGACGTTTGAAAACATTACGACTAAAAGAAAGTTAAGAAATATAAACCAAGCTAATATGATTGGAAAGAGTAAGATAATACAGCGGGTACCATAAAAAAAAACTTTTCGACTGATGAAAAACTTTCTTATTAAAATATTAACTAAACGGTTTTCACTCACGTGTAAATCGCTACAATACGTTCTGAAGATGGATGTCATAACATCCGAAACGCGTAAACAACTTACGCAGTTTACACGTGAGTGAAAACCGTTTAATTAATATTTTGATACAATGTCTCACGAAAGTTTTAAGTTTCTTATTAGCAAGACTTCGCTAGTAAGAAAAAAAACCTATGGCTTTCAGAGAGATTGGCATAGATGCCTATAGCATGTTAATAGGCTATGCGTACAACACCATCAATGTAAAAGGCAGATCATAATCTATAGCCAATGAAAAAATATGTATGTTTTTAAATCATAATCAAAATATTCATTTATTCATAAATACGTCACTTTTTACATAAGATTTATGTTCAATATACATTCAATCAAATTAATTAAATGTATGTTTATAGTTTTAATTTACCGTGTCTTTAAAGTCACCATCTTGTTATTTAAATATCGACTTCCCCAACAAAAATTGGTTGACAAAACTGTATAAAAGTAATTGAAAGTTGTACCTGTGTAAACTTAGACTTGTCATCGAAGGTGAGTTGCCAGAGGTTGAGCGTGCCGTTCGTGTGGTTTGTGACCATCGATATGACGGGCGCGGAGTCCAACACGTCCCCCTCTTGGTTCTCCAACTCTTCCGTCGCTATGCTCAGCTTGCGCTGCATCTCATTGTTATTCTCTTCTCGGCCTCCTGAGGAAAATATATATGAAAATACTAGCTGTGCTCGCGACTTCGTCCGCGTGGAATAGTTATTACCATCAATACGGTTCTAGTGAGTTAATCTTAAAAGATAGATAGATACTGTTGTGGGAATTTTTTTAGATCATTTCAAGGGAAATAATTCTTTTATACATATTTTTTGATATCTTGAACCATTTATTTAGTTTTTTCCACATTTTCCATTGTTTCTTCGCTCCTATTAGCTGCATCGTGATGTTATATAGCCTAAAGCCTTCCTCGATAAATGGTCTATTGAACACAGAAATATTTTTTCAATTCGCACCAGTAGTTCCTGAGATTAGCGCGTTCAAACAAACAAACAAACAAACTCTTCAGCTTTATAATATTAGTATAGATTTTATTAAAACTCCGGCAAATAAGGTAAATCATACGTAGAAACAATGGAACACTTGATTTTTTGTAAAACTATAATGTTAGATAACCAATCAAGCAAGCAAAATAGGTAACTGATATGAAATACATAAATCGGGAACATATAGTAAAAAACTTAATGTATAAGAAAGGAAGAAAAAATAATGAAGCTAGGAATAATTGCACAATGCAATGAATTCATAAGTTCTAACAAATCTAAAGATTGTATTGAGCATACCGTTTTCTTGAGGTTGACTTTGTTCTTCGTTCTGCGGCCATTCCGCTTCTTCTTTCTCTTCCTGGACACTTGCTAACGGGGTGGTGACGGTCTCTGCCTGCTGCGGTTGGTTACCTATAAACCAAAAAAAAAAGATAACGATTTGTGGATCAGAAATGAAACATAACACTAGAGATTCGTGAAATAAAACTGGAACTGGATTAAAGAAACCATAAGAAATATGTGTGCCAAAATAAAGATATATTAATTGCAAGATATAGTTAAATAATACAGATGTTAAGTTAACATGCCTACCGGTTCTCACAAGGTCTATAAGATAGATCTGTATAGACAGCCACAACCAGCATTATGCTGAGTTAGGGCTGTGTTGTGACCGATTTTATGTTTGTTTGTTTATTATGTTCTTACTTGTGTTTTGTTTCTCTGATAAATCGGCCATAATAAATGTTTTCTTTCTTTCTATATAATAATTTATCGGGGCAGGTCAACAAACTCACCAGGTATGACAGGCTTGGTCCTATGTCTCACGTAGAGCGGCTGGGCGGCTGCGTGGTACAGGGCCGCTGGGGTGCACATAGTGGTGGCGTCTCCGAGGGGAAAGGCGGACGGAATGCGAGCGGAGAACGACACTTGGGCTTGTCTGATTGCACCTGCTTGGAGCTCGTCTAGCCATTCGCAGACCCTGGAAGATAAAGTGCATGTTACAGTTTGCGTATAGAGATTTGTTTTATATGAACTGTATTAGAAATTGTTTACGTGATGAAGAACGACTTGGGCATGAAACGATAGAGGAACCCGTTCGTTTGTGACGTGCCCGAGGTGTGAGATTTGCAAGTCTCAAATATTGTTGATTTAATGAATTGCGATTGAATTTATTTACAACCTAAATATCTAATGACGTGACTTTATGATCTTTAATTCAAAATAAATTTGGTAGGTACAAGAAAATCATACATTTGTTCCGCGGGCGTAAACTGCCATCTCACGTCCGGTCACGGGTCCTCGATTCCTAGTGTAAGATGGCAGAGGATCCCAATGCACCAACATTACAGGTATGGCATGAATTTATATTTAATTTAGTTTATAAGGGTGTAACTGAAGTTTTTGAAAATAAAGTAATTTTGTATTTGTATCAGAATGATGCAACTACTCTGATAAAAATACTTTAAGACTATCACTCTTAAGCTATACATACGTATCATCATCATCATCCACAACCTTCTCTATCCCACTGCTGGGCATAGGCCTCTCTTTGAATGTGCCAGCTGCGCCGATCTTGTGCAGACCTTATCCATAAAGAACCCGCGACTCGTAATAATAATAATACATATACGACGTTGTTAAAAAAAATATTACATGAAATACTTACCATATAAGAAAACTGCCGTCCACCGGGTGTATAGAGAACAGCAGGTCTGGGCTCTGATGCCAGTCCCGCAGCAACGCGTCTATTTTAGCATCGAGCGAGTCCGGGAGATGCGTGCACGTCACATCCGTTGCTATGGAGTTTATGGAGGTGGTGTTTGAGAGGCTCGGGTGACTGTGGTTGCCGCTACCTGCGATGCAAAGATGTAAAATTAATAAACTTACATTTTACTCTCTGTTCCCCACGCACTATAATCCAGCGATCTTCAAAGCGAGTGTTTCGCGAGTTTCAATCGGTTCTTATCGGGTAAGCACGCTCCATCTTAGGCCATAGCCTTTGCTTGCTATCAGGCAAACTATGGCCAAGTGCAAAACCGTTCAAGTTAAAAAAAGTCACAGAAAATAATAAAAAGTAATACGTATAAATTCTTTTCCTTCTTGGGCAAATATTAACAAAAACATGAGTAATAAATAGATGGACTAAACTTGTAAGGGCCTTGAATGAGCTTCTTTCTAAACAAACTAGGTTATAGCGGCAGATGCTAGTTGAAGCAAACATTAAGTACTTTTCCGAACATCCTGTTTCATATCAATTGGTCAAAATTATTCGAAATTTAGATGAACTACCTAAGAAACCTTACTTGTAATTGAACACTTAATGAAAGATGACATACTTCTCGTTTCTTAATCTATTATGTGTTATTTTTATAGTTTTGTTGTCTTTTCAGCCAGGCAAAGCTAGCATTGTCGGCACTGCAGATACTGTCTTACACATGTTTAGGTTACTTTTATTAGTATAAAAGTTAGTTACTATTATTTCACCAATTTTCACTTGCTAAATACTGTTACCTGGCGCTGGCGGTTCATCACTGTTACTATTATCCTGCGACTGTTCCTTGATGAGATGCTGACTCGGTCTCCTGTTAGCTGGTTCTTAGCAGCGTGGAAGCGATAAAGCGTTATTTGATAAGCAGTACTTTACTTTTATACGATAATGGTTAGTTAATACTGGTTAAAATAGACGAATATACTGCGCGAAGCACGGTAACAAAAGCAGTATATTTCTGTAGTTATGTAGTCTAAATGTTTCTACACTGTAATTTATTTTTTGTATTACATAATTTTACATATACATATCTAAATAAAAAGGCAATTACAATGATAACATATATAAGATACATTTAAGGTTACGATTTATAGCATTAGACAATGATACGAATGTAACAACAATTTGATTATGTAATTTTGAACCTTAACTTTACGCAAATGAAGATTATATTTTGAACAGCAAAAGCTTACATTTTACTTGTATACTATGTCTATTACTCGTACTAATCAACGTATATTATGTATATTTAGTTTACTGGATGTTACCTCTTCTTCTTTTCGGTGCTAGTAAAAAATGCATTATATTATTTTCCAAATTAGTATAGAATACAAATAACCTTCATAAAAGACTACAAAAATTTACATACGGAAAAATCTTACTCTAATTCCATTTTTTCCAGTCAGCATACTATATTTTTATTAATAAGAGGCCCACTTTACGCGACATTAACCATCAAGAAACGCAGGATTAGTGCCTATCCATGTCGTCAAAAATCTGGTCAATTTCGGTATATTTAGGATATTAGAGCCTACAGTTTGATAGGATCGATAGTTACGCAAACTCATGATGGGACGAGAGTTCGGGTGTTAGTACTGTTGGGACTGTTTTAGTTTTGCACACGTTTTATATATTTGTTTGTACTTACTTCCGTCATTTTCTCCGTCCGGATGTGTGGTATGTTCCGAACCCGAGCCACCTTCTTCTGTTTCTTCTTTATCTAATACCTGAAAAGGGCAAACTGTTTGATCAAAATTTGTTGTTAAAAATAATTTTCAAGTTTTTAATGCATGCATACATGCACCATTCATATTTGCCCATTCTAGTAAAACGACTTAGCAAATTTCAAGTAAACCTAGCCTAGCGTATCACAGCACAGATATCATCACCAGTGATTAGTCTGTGGTGGCACTCCTGTGATCACATCAGACTATGTGAAATATGATTATGTATTTTTTTTTACACTGAATAGGCCAACGTTTGACTACGGCCTGTCTGATTTTAAACACCACTGTAGTCTAAGACGTTGCACGTTTGCCTAGCAGAAACCTATTTACAATTTGAAGACCCCTGGGTTATAATTTTCAGGAAAAAGGGCTCCAGGTAGAGAGTTCCATAATCTCGCTGTCCTTACTACGAAGGTAGAAACAAAGCGCTTCGTGCGAGTCTTTGGAACTTCCACCATGAATCGGTGACGCCCTGTTGACTTTCGGCTTGTTCGACGGTGGAACGGAGACGGAGGAATTATGTCGTGAAGCTCCGTTGCACACTCACCGAAATGTAACCGACAGAAGACCGACAGGCTAGCAACCTTGCGGCGATGCTCCAAGCTCTGGAGTTTCGCTTTGGCAACAAGCAAGGCTTTGGCTTTGTTTTTTGGTATTATATTAAAACTACTACAAGATACACACGCCCAATAATTTCAACAACAACCACCCTTCATCTTTCATCCAAAGTTACCTTTTTAGTGAGGTCGTGCAATATGGCCTCTGCCTGGCTGGTGAAGTACATCTCCTTGTTGTGCAGCCAGTGCAGGATGAAGCGGCCGCCGCCCGCCAGCGACGGCACCAGGGGGATGTCCGTCTCCGCGTTTATAGACGCCGCGAGGTGGAAGTGCAGGCCTGGGAAATCAATATAAAATGAGTGCTAAAACGGAAAGTCCATGACCAGCCACTCAATCTGTCCATTGAGGTACATGAGAGATTGATAATAAGAAAAAAAAATGGATTTAACCTTATTTCTATGGGTAAACAAGAGGAGTAGAATGTAATGGTCGCATAATTTATTTTATAGCTTGTTTAGCTTGTTACATTAGATACGTTGCCGGCAGCTTTAGAGATCCTCACACTGTTTCACCTAAAAGAGTCGATAAACTAAATTGACACAAGAGTTCGCTTTCACGAACTTTCGGTCTGAGCAAAAAGCGCACAACACCCTAAATGTATTTTTTACGGGCCTTGACTAAGTCACAACATTTGATGAATGCAAAAATTACATAGAAAATAGATTTAAAAAAGACGCAATTAGAGCCGATTTTTCCATCGTCACTTTATTGGCTTGATAGCTATCAGTCCAATATCTATGCTTTTTTGTTTATTGGACTCATAAGTGGTTCTCGGTTTTTCAATACAAATAAATAATGCAAATAACTATCGGGCCGATAAGTCCCTCGGTACAAAAGCTAACTTCAGACAGCTGAAACAAAGCTATCAAATACTCATGCGTTAGAAAAAGACGACAAATCTTCACTTATGTCAGTTTTATTCTAAATGTCAATGTAATTGTTTCGTGTCAACGTAAGCGGTTATCACAAGGCGGTTATATTCCACACGGCACCAAAGAGGTTCCGTGGTGATAATATCATAATAAAAATTATCATATTTTGTTTCGTACTTCTGTAATATTAATTATTTTATTTTACCTAAAATCTGTGTTAAGAATTACTCTGAATAAATATGGCAATAAAATTGAAATATCAATATTTTTTGACAGTACAGACATTGTCAAAATGTTAGGTTATTCTACAGAATAGACTGCTATCTGGCGGTTCCAACGACGAATAAATTTATTACTCCGATAGTGAGTTTTTGGTCGATTAATATGATATCTGACTATTGAAAAAGCGAATAAATTGCTATCAGTCGAATAAACACTATTAGACCGTTTATTAGACGATTGAAAAATCGGCCCTTAGTAAAATAACAAATAAGACTGACAACTCACCACCAGTATAAGAAGTAGCGTGGTACGGGTTGTGGAAGTCGTGCGCGCTGTACGTGGAAGGGAGGGTCGGTATCGGCGCGCCGGGCTGCTTCGAAGACTGCGCGGTCCGCCGGATGTGGAAACAGGTCCTGGGGGAAACAATGGCACTTGTAACATAATAATAATGAGAAAACGTTATTGTACAACTAGTTACATAGCCATACAGTAAATCTTTAGAGTCAAATTTGTACATAAAACAAACAAATTAATTAATTAATGTACAATTAATGTCAATTAGTTTCCACGGAAGAACCCTGGCTACTGCAATACAGGGAATCCTACAGCAGTAGGCAGGACATACAATGTAACTATTATATGCATCATAACTTAAATTGTATAAATATAAATTGTAATAGCAACATTGCGTTATGACATACTGTAACATATTTAGAATGCTGTTTTTGGTCTACTCTGCGCCTCACATTAGGACAACCTGTGTCATGAAGTTCACGCTCTTCCTTATTTAGGAGTTGTGGCCAGATAGCCGTAGTTGGTTCCTTTCCCGTACAGGTAAGCTCCACCTTTATTAGCTTATGGAGGTGTCACTTCAGGTGACGTGATCTTCCGATGCTTGTCCTAAAAGATGTAGTCCACGGATGACGTGACCAATGAAATGAAATATTTATTTGCCTAAGAATGTAGGTTACAAAGATAACAGGTACATATTTATGCAATTTGACGTTCCGTACATTCAACCAATAGCTGGTTGCAAGCTGCAATTCGTGCAAATGTTAAACAACATTGATAACTAAGCTAAAGTGGGTAAACAGATGATATAACTACTAACACTTTTACATATTTCTATTATAGGATACAGTTAGTTCACAGGTTTTGCAATTATTGGTATGCCAATGACTCACTTCATATGCTTGAGGCGCTGCATGAAGCGGTGCTTGTGTCGGTGCGTGGCGCGCTGGCGGCGCGGCGGGGAGCGCGAGTGTGACGTCACGCAGCCCCCGCCCCACTCGTCCTCCGGCAGGAGGGTCTCGGCCCACACGCGGCAGATGTTGTCCACGGACGACGTCACCAGCACGTTGCCGACGCTGCCCCTGCAATGTCACACGTCAGTTCGATACGGACTGTGGGACGTTAGTGTAGCAAAGCCAATAACGGTCATAGATACGGTCAGTCTGGCAGTGGTATCTTTTAGCACTTGATGATCTCTTTAACAGCGTGTCAGGCCAGGGGCCTTTCTATAGTTGGTATATTTCTTATGCAGGCAAAAAATATTAGAACAAAACAGTGGTGCATTGTCATTTTATATAGTTAGGGAGATTCGACAGACAGATTCGTTTGAAATATATTTAAATTAAAATTATCTAGGTAAAACATGTTATACCATATATTATGTACACCATTTAAAAAAAATTATACAATTAGGAAGTTCGAATAGATAAATTCAATTCTATTAGTGTGTAAAATGAAAAGCTTACACGCTCAAATCACATTACTGATTGATGCTTGACATTATCACTCACTAAAGTAATAACCACTCAAAATAAATACACCACGCAAGTTATCGTAAACATTCGGGAGCGCAATGTTTATAATTTCCTACGAAATTAGAGCGTAGTAAAATTAAAAATATAACGTTGGCGGGGCAGTAAACGTGTGATGTGTTTATTAGACAACCGCAGACGTTTAATGAACGATCGGAAGACGGTTAGTTTCAACGCGACGCGACTTGCGTATGTGAACCTACGCAAGGAAATAGGTGCAGTTAAATAGTAGGCCTTTAAAGAATCGTTACTGGAAATAGTGTTTGTGGCTTGTGAATATAGATAGTCTGTGGTGGTGTGATCTGCGAAAATGTATTGTATTTATATAGATTGGAAATATGATATCTAATATTAAGTAAATTGATTGAGACAAAACTTGAGTTATAGTTTAATTTTGAACGAAAATGTTTTCATATGAACCTGTGTTGCGATTTGATCATTTTATGCATGTAGAAAACACTTTCATGTGAAGACGTTGAACTGTTTCTTTGGCGTATTTTACGACCTGGGTGAATCTTTTATGTTTATACCTTTTACGAACATTTCTAGTATGAGTTTGTTCAGAAACTTCTGTCGGGTATAATAACCACTTTTTAAAAAAATCGCTTTAAAATTAACACCCAAAACGACTATATTATCGTAGATGTTATAACGAGTTGATAAAATATTTGTATATTTTCAAATTGTTTAATTTATTTGGTCTATTGCCAAATAAGAGTTTCAAATATGAACCTGCTGGGTTGTACCGCTCCTAAAACGTTACCGTAAAGTCTCAGTAATCCTATTTATATTGTAGTATCTTGTATATATACTCACTTGGGCATGTACTTGCTGGTCTTCCTCCATGAGAGGTGTGTGACGGCGCGCGGGTGTGCCACGTATATGAACGTGTAGTTGAGCTGCGGCGCGCACTGCTCGCCTGCCGTTTGGGACAGAACTGAAATGGATAGCACACCTTTATTTTCATTGTTATATAGGGATAAACCATAACCTTTCTTCTGCTATTTTTGCAGGATAAATGCCAAAAAATCAACAACAGTTGGATTAGTTTAAATATTTTCACACAAAAATATTAATGGAAAGATTCTCCGCTATGCGTCAAAAAAACAAAAAGATTGATCCAAATCTTTTTGGGAAAGTCACCGGGAATAGTATAATTATATGTTTAAGATATACCAAGTAAATTTGCATACAGGAAGGGCATATAATTGTATCGTAAATATATGATCAAACTAGCGACCCGTCCCGGCTTCGCACGGGTACAAAGGTGGTAGTTAGGCTGATGGATAGTGTAAATGATGTATTGCTTAAAAATCGCTACAAAAATCTGCCAAATTTTTCGTAATATTTTTATGGATATAAATGCTTATTGTAGGTTATTCCTAAAAGACAGACATATGCCATTGCGGACTTTTTTGTAGACCTTTTAAAGGTGTACAATACTGTCGTACATTATTTTGATCTATCTCGTAGGGTTTAGCCAGCGTTTGCAATGAAAACGAAAAAAAAATACTACATTTATGACGTCATATTAAAAACCTGAAAAATGTACAATGTTCCTCTATTATATAATGCATGTTTTATAGCTATAAACTTTCCGGGTGAAACACCCTATCTACTGAAAAAAACGCATCAAAATCCATTGCGTAGTTTTAAAGATTTAAGCATACAAAGGGACATATTTATACTATGTAGTGATGTTGTATGGGGCAAATGTTCAAAATATGATCTAATAATATAGAGTTAATAGGTATCTTCTAGGTAAACGTGTTACACCCTAGGCTGCAGCAATGCTTAACATCAGGCAGGCTGTAGTCAAACGTAAACCTATCCCACGTAAAAAAAAAACACATTATTTTGTCTTTGTCTCAAATTAAATCCTACCTTTGTTCTGATACCAGATCTTGACGAGCCTATCGTTGACGCCGGAGGTGGCGAAGAGCACACCGTCGGGTGAGAACGCTAGATGGTGCGCAGGAGTCGCCGTCTGACACTGCCACACGCAAATCCAACCCTAGAACAAATACATACATATGTACAACATTATATAAAAACAAAAGTGTTGTCATGATCTTGGGCATGAAGGTAGTAAATTATAGAGTGTATTTATAAATAAAATATTTTTTTATTATTATTACTAGTGGACGCCCGCGGATTCGCTCGCATTATTTCAGGATAAAAGTTAGCCTATGATACTCCTAAGACCTCATACTACCTACATACCAAAAATCATGACGATTCGTTTCAGCCGTTTTAGCGTTATGAGCGTAGCGATGAACAGAGACAGATAAACGGACAAAAATAATAAAAACTGTTGAAACGTGTTTTATTATCGATTTAAAGTATACCCAAACAATTTTTTTTCTAATACCTTCTATGTACAGATTTTTGACCCTCTACAGCTTTATTAGATGTATATAGATTGAGTCTGTTTATATAAGTAACGATCGCTTATTTCGGTTATAATTCAGTTTAAAATAGATTATGGTCCTTGAATTAAATAAACAGTATAGTGTTTATCCCAAATGAATGCGGGTAACAACACAAAGCACCACTTGTAATAAATATTAAACGGAACAACTTGTAATAAAAAAAAAACATATATTAAGTCCCAATTTCCTTTTTTATTGACACACGATGGTGACCTTTCGTCGCTAGAATGTCAAGGTTATATTTTGTTATGATGTGTATTGAAGTCAGAAAATGCCACTTAGCATCTACACTGTCTGTTTATAGACTATGATTACAATACACATACAATCTAGAATTAAAACTCGATTTCGGTTTAAGACGTAGTTGAATATCTAGGCTTAATGATTTTAATTTAAAGCAATTAAGTACTTGTTTCTAAAACTAGGTTTTGTTATTTGCGATCAAGTGATATGTGTACTGATGTTACAGTTATGTTAAAGTGAGACTGATATAACACAAATAAAATATTTATTTTACAGCTATTTGTATAGTGTCTGTACTGTTTAGTTTAAATTTATTTTAGGTTAGAAAATATGTCAGTATAACTTTATGTAGGGTTAGCCCCGTGCTAGCCCGTCGATTTTGAGAGGCTAGTGAAATAACGAAAAATTACCGATTTAGCACTGGGCTAACCTATCTTCGTATCTCTGCAAGACGATTTTACAGATTTGTCAAGTTAGCCCCGGGCTAACTGGTTAGCCCGGGGCTAAGTAGAGTAGCGCAAGTGGGCCTTATCGAGTATTTTTGATTAAGTACTGTTAAAGTGTAGATAGTTTAACAAAACAACATTTACTCTTTCAGTTATACTTAACAAAACAACTTATAGCTTTAAGGATTTTTTTTTAAATGACTAACAGCCAATATGATGTGACAACTTATATATTTTTTTTTTATATTACAATAGCCCTTATACAGCTATTGTAATACATTATGTAATTGTATAGATAATATTATAAATTAATAATTGTAAAATGACGAGATATAATGTAATTACCAATTTCTGTAACATTTAGTTCTTAGGTTGGAATTTAAATTTATCATTAAATTATTATCTATCTATCTATCTGTCTATCTATAGTACTACTTCATTTTTACTAAATTATACTAGTAATTACAGCATTGCACTCTTTACAATTTGCCCGGAGAAAATCATAACAGTATTGCTTTTGCGTTCATACTAACCCCACCGTAGACGTAAGAATAAATCATAACTCCGCCGTAAAATCGGTTTTAGTTCTAGAAATCCTTCAATATATTGAAATGAAGCATCATACGGTCCAATCGTGCGGGACTAATTGTTTACGCGAGCAGAGAGGTAGTTATTCAATTGAATGAATTACACTTAATTATGGTCGAATATAATGAGTATGGGGAAGCTTCTCGTTAGTCGGTTAGACCTATATACCTATATCGGGATGAAACTCGGTCAGTGTCACTACAGATACAGGCTAAAGTCATCTGTAGTGTAGAGTAATAAGATTTAGTTTAAGCTAGTAGGTAATGATAACAAGCAAAGCGAAAGATACGTGCGAGTATTAGGAAAATCGATATATAGCATTCTTATGCGAATGCCGATTTTAAAATTTAATCAAGATTAATACTGTTTGTACGCAAAACGTAATGTAGTAAAATTAAAACTTTTCGAATAATTGATATTAATTAAGATTTTATATATGGTCGTTTCTAAGTATAATAATAATAATAAATATTTCGGGACATTGCACACAGCGCCATCTAGCCCCACACTAAGCAAACGCTTGTGTCGTGGGTACTAGATAACGGATATAATACTTATATACTTTTCTTTTGTAAATACATACTTATTATACATACAAACAACCAGACTCAACACAAGAAATTATACATTATTAAAATGCATAAATACTTGTGTCAGGCGGGAATCGAACCCGCATCCCCTAGATTAGTAGGCAGAATAAGTATGTATTTACAAAAGAAAAGTATATTTATATTATATCCGTTATCTCGAATCCATGATACATGCTTAAGCTTAGTATGGGACTAGATGGCGCTGTGTGATATGTCTTGAAATATTTATTTATTTATAACTAACGAAATACCTACAACATAACAGATCTATAAACTAATTTCTTGCTAATCTTTTTGCGCGAATCTCGATCACTTACATCGTTTCTTAGCGGTCACACTATAATTAGCAAAGTAAATCTCATCTGTTAGATAAACATAACATAGTTATCAGCGGCCGTATGTTTGTTATCTTATCGAGACAATGCATGCACTTACATATACTTGTGTATATCGCTCTAAACTCTATGTACAATTTGAATATCTTAGACGAGATACGAATACGTTTTGATAAAAATGTGACTATCGAGACGCCAAGATCGTCAAGACATTTTGCGACACATTCAGCAGACCGATGGAGAAGCACGACTTTGTGTTTACTGGGAACGCCATGTTTGTCCGGTTTGAGAGCAAGACTGGGAGTTACAGTGGGTACTGGGTAAGTTTCTAATGCTAGTATAAATTCGAGATGGTTTTCTTTGCACTTTAAACCCTAAGTTAATTTAATATGGGGCTTTGTAACTGCAACGTAATTAGTAATTTCAATGCTCTATTGTTGACTTTTAACCGACTTTCAAAAAAAGAAGGTTATCAAGCCTTCTAAAAGTTTTTTTTGTAGGTATGTTACTCGATTACTTCGTCATTTATGAACCGATTTCAAAAATTCTTTGATGGTTCCATATATTTTAAGTTTAAATTAATGCTACTGTTTTACTTTTGGACGTGGACTCTTACTTTGCTTTGTAATATTTTTCAACTATTGGATACTAAAATTAGCAGACACAATGAGTGTTCAATATTTTTAATAACTTTAGTACTTACAGGCTCTTCCTCTTCGGGCTGCTTTGGTTTCTCGTCGCGATCGCCGCCAATTTGGAATGTGACCCCGGAACTAGCTGGAAGAACAAACAAAAAATGTTTTCAGCGATATTAAGATCGATCTATATCTTTTAATAAGTTCGTATGTGTCACATACTCTTTGGCATTTTCTTGCAGACTTTGCAAACCGCTTTAGGAGACAAAAGCAACAGTAAATTTTATCATTGAATCATCATAAGCGCCGAGATAAACTATCCATTTTTTCGTCACCCATCAAAGGCTGACAGGATCGATTGCTGCTTTACTGGATTTGGTAAAATTAGCGACAAAGCCGCCGATTCAGACGCTAATTTGAAGTTTCTGTTCGGTAGTTTTTGATTTTATTGTTTTCTTGTAGTAGTTGTGCCTTAACAAAGTGTTTATCTAATTACCTAGCTATGAACAATTATTGCGTTCATGTTTCTAAGGCAGTAAATAAATCATGGTCATAATATGACATATTATGTATGTACGCGTACGGTGGACGTTTATTTATACAGCCATACACATCACAAACACAAAGGCAAAAAGAGTTTATTTGTCACGAAGCAACAGTCACGAGATTATGTGACCATGCAAAGATAATATACCCTTTTGCCACTTGCATTCTTGTATCGAGTATATTTTGATAAAGGCATGATAATAGATAAGAATTGGGTATGTAAACACCGGATTACTCGTAGCTTCCGAATATTTTGTTGGTTTTACAAGTTTTTTTTTTTACTTTCAAAACGTTTTATAGTCGACGACAGTTGACATTTCATTTAAGGTGGTTAAAAAAACAAAACATTTAAAATGTAGCTTGTGTAGTACAAGCTTTTTTTTTAAAGAGACTTAGTTGCATCAAACGATCGAATGCCTAAAAGTGAAAGGATAAAGAATAAATATACAGATTTATATTTTTTGTATTGAATGTTTCTAGATTATATAGGTAGAGTCACGGCTTTATGAAGAGGCTGATAAGAAAATTCTTTGTACTGAGTAAATACACCCAGATCAATCATGAACTAAAGAATTAATTCAAGTCAGAAACAAAAGCATTATAATTATGTAGATTGATATAGTTAATCGCATGGGCGTTTCTATAGTGTTTTTTAATCAATATTTCTCTGTTTCTTTCTTTCTATATTTTACAAGTATATTATGTACTGTAACGCGTACATGTAATTAGTCTTAATCTATACTAATATTATAAAGCTGAAGAGTTTGTTTGTTTGTTTGTTTGTTTGTTTGTTTGAACGCGCTAATCTCAGGAACTACTGGTGCGAATTGAAAAATTATTTTTGCGTTGAATAGACCATTTATCAAGGAAGGCTTTAGGCTATATAACATCACGCTGCAAGTACTAGGAGCGAAGAAGCAATGGAAAATGTGAAAAAAACGGGGAAAATTATTCATCTTTGAGGGCTTCCGTTGCGTGAGCTGCGAAAACGGTTCAAGTCGTGGGTAACAGCTATAATTTATAAAGCTGAAGAGATAGTTTGCAAAAATAAATACGATGGCCAAAATAACTATTCTACGCGGACGAAGTCGCGCGCACAGCTAGTTGTAAATAAACGTTAGGTAATTACATGTGATGCTCAACGAATGAATACTGATTAAATCGAGAAAGATTTGTATTTTCATTTTTGGATTAACTTATGTTCCTGTTAATCCCTGTTCCCCGCGAACCATAAAATCCAACGCTCTTTAAAGCGAGAGTGAACCAGTTCTTATTGGGTAGGCACGATCCCTCTTAGGCCATAGCTATTGCTTACCATCAGGCAAACTAAAGCAAAGTGCAAATCTGTTTTAGTTAAAAAAACATATCATATATCATTAAACCAACTCCAAATAAGGAGGAAGTTTTCAATTCGACTGAATATTGTTTTCGTATATTTACCTATACAAGTATAAGTACGGGCTAGTGATAGTCAATATTCAGCGTTACAAAGTCTGCCAACATTCGGCATTGGTTGGCGTCGAGACGTCTGGCTGTTCCAAGCTGGCCATCGCTAGACCTTGTCTTGTCGATAAGTGCGCGCGCAACCTAGGATACCTAAACCTAAAAGTTAGACTTGGAAGTTTTATATAATAAAGCTGAAGGGATGGATAGTCTGAACAATGAAAATATTTAAAAAAAGTTGTTTGGAGATACTTTGAATTGATAGCAGAACACGTTCCAATTATTTCTAGAAATTGTATCTGTTTTTCTGTTTCTCTGTGTCAGACAAAACAGAGACACAGAGAAACAGACAAAAAATATAAAACTGCTGAAACGTGTTTCATTATCGATTTAAAGCATACCCAAACATTTTTTTTTCTGGTATCTTCTACGTTCAGACTTTTGACCCTCTTCAGCTTTATTATATGTATAGATAAAGATAGATAATATAAGAAGATAAAACCGAGGACCTATTCGAGTTACATTTACTCGAAAGGAACGAACATTATTCAAATGCTATAAAATTATTTATCTGTGACAAACGGCAACAGAACTGAAAATAGGTCCCATGACTGTATCTCGAAGTTTAGGGTCGACTTCAAATACAAAGTCTAAATTGACTGGCCTGTTAGCTTAGTTGGTAGTGGCTCTGCCTTCTAATCTAGGGGTTGCGGGTTCGATTCCCGCCTGACATAAGTATTTATGCATTTTAAAAATGTATAATTTCTTGTGTTGAGTCTGGTTGTTTGTATGTATAATAAGTATGTACATATTTACAAAAGAAAAGTATATAAGTATTATATCCGTTATCTATATAGTACCCACGACACAAGCGTTTGCTTAGTGTGGGGCTAGATGGCGCTGTGTGCAATGTCCCGGAATATTTATTTATTTATTTATTTAAATTAAGTAACTTAAATTAGATAGTCTTAATTAAAATTATGTTTACGTCCTAAACCAGTAAGACCTGAGGCTTGCGTAACTTTGAACCTGTTTTTTTTTATAATAATTAAACGATTATGTTCGAATATTTGTTCGTTAATTCTTGCTCCTAAATTCTAGTAACCGGTTGCTTCAATTCTTACGAATTTCTTGAAGCTTTACGATAAGAGTTAAAACAATATAATATTTCTATAATAACAATAATCCGCCTTGCCTTTTTCGGTGGCTATTTTCTGCACAGAAATTGGCAGAAAAATAATTGTTTCGGTTTAGCATGCTCTTTATTAATTTCGATAGCTCATTTTGCAAGCGGAAATTTAGTGCCCAAATAAACTCCATTACGATATTGCTGTAGATTTAAATAACTCTATTATTATTAGAACAAACCTCTTATATGCTACTAGAATAAGCGGATCGACTAAAAAGTGATGCACCCACGTGATTATATCCAAAACATATTATTATTTTCACACACAGATTTATGACATTGCCCTAAAACTGATATCTCAAGTGATTTACTGATAACACGTGACGGCATGGGATCGTCTACAGATAACACAAGACCGGAACGATTCCAATCTAACTTGGCGAATAACAAATCCGCACAAGTGCAGCAAAAGCTGACCTAATACCGAAATCATGTCATTGCGATACAGTCTTATATTCCAAATTGAATTCTATTTTCAGGCAGTTAAAGCTCGAATGAAGTCGCTTTGAAACGACCTCGTGAAATGTGCTAGTGAAGTTTAAAATGGCGCAGTGTGACTTTGGAAAGCTAGTCTTCTAATCCTTGTATTGTACTACACGTAAATACTCGATCTAGGAATATATTAACTCGTAATAGGTAACATATTAAGAAATCTCAAATTATGTATGAACATTCCATTATAATTTGGAAGTAGAGCGATTGCGATGTAAATAATACGCTAACACGGGTGTGTAACCATATCAATCAAATTGGATTAACCACAATTCAGAGGTAAATATGCCCAAATAAATAAACCTTGCTATATCCTTTTGCCTGTATTTTGTGCTTTTGTACAATTATTATTGCACTATTTATCTAAATTACCACACTTCCAATCTCTCTCGGTTTACTTCATTTTATCGATCAAAGTAATTAATAATCGTACGAACGGTTGTTTCTGACGATAAAATATCCTAAGACGTGTCCTTACGTTGACTGTCATCCTGATACAGAGACGCTTGGTGCCAGAGCTGCAGTATCTTCCCGCCAGTCAGGAGCCTGGTGCCCTCCAGATTCCAGGAGAGCGCTGTGATTGGTCCGTCGGCGACCAGCTTCCCGGTCTGCACCCAGCGGTACTCCAAACCCTGTGAACAAGACGAATTGAATAATCGACCGGCAATGCCATACCTAACAGACACCTCAAATGGAAAGAAAAATCGGGGGAAAAGATCCGATGCACAAAAGTATGTAGGTATATGCCAAAAAATCTTAATCATAACGGAGATAAGTCTGTCACAAACATTGCGTGACACCCACATAATGCATACTTATTGGCCCGTGGCTATATACGTTTCATAGGTAGGCTGGATCTCAAGACGTACGATTGACAGAATGCTTTATATAAAATAAATAGATGCGTAAAATGGATGGTTATCGATTCTAAGGCTTGCGTTTTGTTCATTTTCGGCCATAGTATGGCTTATGCAGGTTACATTTCAGGATACATTCCTGACTGCTTAGTATAAAGGGGGAAAATGTGTTTGTGTATTTGAAAAAAGACCACAGCCAGGTTCAGTAATGGTGTAGCCGCAAAAGACTTGGCCGGAAACCTCCCTCTCAATTCCCCAGCGTGCCCCGGAGCCCATCCCCTCTAAAGAGATTTATTTCGATGAGGTCCCTACCAGTCCTCCATCAGGGGCTGGCTGATGTCCGCAGATGATGTGTATTTGAGTTACACTGTCTATGCCGACCGGATTATACCGTAAACATAAAGACCGGAATCGCACAGCAGAAATTGGTAAATTGAAGTCACGTGCTGAAATCGCTATTCACAGATCAGACCGACTATTTAACGACCTGCTCAGTAACTAAAGGGACGAATGTGTATAATTGTGTACAATCTATACATATCTATACTAATATTATAAAGCTAAAGAGTTTGTTTGTTTGTTTGTTTGAACGCGCTAATCTCAGGAACTACTGGTGCGAATTGAAAAATTCTTTTTGTGTTGAATAGACCGTTTATCGGAGAAGGCTTTAGGCTATATAACATCACGCTGCGACTACTAGGAGCGAAGAAACAATGGAAAGTGTGGAAAAAAACAAGGAAAATTATTCATTTTTGAGGGCTTCCGTTGCGTGCGCTGCGAAAACGGTTCAAGATATCAAAAAAATATGTATAAAAGAATTATTCCTCTTAAAATGATCTAACAAAATTTCTGCGACAGCATATGTCTATCTTTTAAGATTAACTCACTAGAACCTTTTTTATGGTAATAACTATTCCACGCGGACGAAGTCGCGCGCACCAGCTAGTGTATAATAAAGCTAAATAGGGTCGAAAGTCTAAACATTTAAGATAATTTTAATTAAATGTTTGGAGATACTTTGAATTGATAGCAGAACTTTCCATCAATTTCTAGGAATTTTGTTTGTTTATTTTAACGCTCATCACGCAAAAACGGCTGAACGGATCATCATGATTTTTGTTTTGTAGGTGGTATGAGGTCTTAGGAGTGTCATAAGCTACTTTTAATTCTGAAAAAATGCGAGCGAAGCCACAGGCGTCCACTAGTAGATACATAAAGTAATTCTAGGTTTTTGACCACCTATCAAGTTAGAAGAAAGAAAGAAGAAGTGGTAAGAAGTCGCCATTTGTGGCATTAGTTTGATTTTTTTTTTCGTTTTGTATTATGTTTTTTATGTGAGTGTCCAATAAAGTATCAATCTATCTATCTATCCAGTTCTATCGAGTAACAGACTCTCTTAAATATTTAGCGCATTTAGCTAGCTAGAAATGACACCACCCGACTATTTAGCCCGACAATAAATTTGACTGATTACGAAATACCAAAACAATAGTCGGACATCAACATCACATTGTTTTGACACATGTGTCGATCGTTTTCAAACAGACGAAATACGCGTAAAGTAGTATTTTCAACGCGTCTCTAATGTGATTCGTCGTATTTAGTTCTACATAGTTACATTCACGGTTTAATGTTTGTGACGTAATAACATAGTAACAGAGCGGGTGCTAAAATATTTTCAATTTGCTTAATTGCGATTCGTTTCAGGTGAGACAGTCTGGCGTGTGCACCTACTTTATCGTTACGATAATGTGTATTGAATTTTAACTTCGAGCATCAATCAGATCGTCAAAGAATTTTAACATATTTGTTGTAAATATATCACCCTTGTCTTATTATGTCAGTTTTCTAGTTCACTCAACTTATGTCAGTGTAATAATGGTAATGTGATAGTGTAATGATGGTCGTGCGATATGTTTTTTTTTTTTTTTTATCTTGAACGGGTTTGCACTTGACCATAGTTTACCTGATAGCAGGCAAAGGCTATGGGCTAAGATGGATGTGTATCGTTTATTGTACTTATACCAGACTTATAACAGGTATGCACTTGACTATAGTTTGCCTGATGGTAAGCAGTAGCTTCTGGCTAAATGTCCCTGTTTGTGACTGAATCTGTAATCTGTCCATCCTCCATTTTTAAACCATAAAACAAATAACTCCGCTCGTTTGTCCACGTCGTGAAAATCAGGGAAAGTCTAAAGGAAAAGTCACGATAGATTTATTACGATGCCCTCATCAATTCAACATCGCTGTACTCGTCCGATGCGAGTTTGCGTGATTGTTGATAAATTATCGGGATTCCTGTTGCTACAACAAAAGTTTCATTCCACTTTTTTTCTGATACTTAGAGCTGTAAATCTTTGCGAAACTCGGTGTGTGATTAGATTAGCATTTCATACGAATATGCGAATATTACGAACGTAGCGTGTATTTTGGTATGCATTTAAGAACATTAATGAAACGAGCCGTGGCGACTGCTGTAACCGCTACGAAAATAAACAAGGACACTATAAACAATTAGATATTATAACTGACACATAACTATTTTTCTTATGATTAGGTCACACTAGTATAATACAAATTTATGACAACATAGTGGCCATAATTGACATATTTGCATTTATAATTTTGATCTTTTTTATATTTTCTTTGGAAAACTATATTTTTCTTTAAATTTTAATCTATTTATAAATTCAATGCCTGATCAATCTTTATAGCACATTTTATCCATATCGGTTCAATTTAATTCAGCGTAAAGTAACAAAAATACAACCACACTCTTGCATACAAATTTTGGGAATAAACGGCGGCGTGTTGTATCATCTGCCTTAGTCTGGAATAAAAAAATAACCTAGATACGCGGAGTCTGGTATATAAATCATGGGACATAATACATCTGAATGTGAATAAAACCGGTCGTTTTAATGCCACCCGCGTCACTCCGCGACTGTTTGCAGATAAATAAGTGCAGTCATTTGCCTCGACAATGCGTAGTAAAAGAGTCATTAAACAAACCAATCACATTACAACTAATAGACACCTTACTAGGGCATAAAAAGCAAAAATAACGACACACATATGCCAAGTCCACATGATAGATCAGATCCAAATATTACGTGATACAAATGCGTGGTGATTGGTGCGTCACTATCTACGCGTAATAGCTCTGGAGGCTGATCAGTCTTGATGATATATGGTGATATAACATAAGAATAAAATAGATAAACATATGTTAGGGCGCTGATGTCTCAAAGTACTTTTATTTTTATTTATTTTTTACTGTATGTACTGTACAATGAACAGAAAGGGCCCAAAATTTAATGTTATCTAATCTAAGCCACGGAAAGGAGCATATTCAAATACATAGCCTACGAGTACTACAATCATTTTAGTCTGGAGTGTCTTTATTATTTTGTCTATAAAACAGACCGACCATCCATGTGCTCATTCTACTATCACGTGTTATAAGTAGGTGTATCTGATTGTATTAGCCCTTTTTGTTTCACGCGAGATAAAATTACTAGGAAAATGCTGTTATGTACTTGTGGTACTGAACTATCTAGATATTGTATGCTGGTTTATGTCATAACTAGGTACATACTATACAGGTACTTAGCTGAAGTTTTTTTCACTTCTTCTTCTTCTTATCGAATGAGAGTGGCCAACTCTGGTGTCGAGAGTTTATCAAGCCGCCCTAAGGGCCTCTGACATGACTTAACGACTGCCGTACTAGACAAACAGCCGGGACCTACAATTTAACGTGTCATCCGACCCACGGAAGCGCCCAAAATAGAATGCCACTTTTTGGTCACTTATTGTAAGGCAAATATAGGGGCGTTATGAGTTTAGTATGTCTATTTATTTGTGTGTGGAATGGATCTCTGTCCTTAATATAACTTTACTAGATAAAATAAAGTTATTTCACTAAGGATATTTAGTGATTTTACGTCATAATATTATCTACGTATATACACATACTAGTGGGTGCTCACGGCTTCGCTCGCATTAAGAAGTAAAACTTGCGTTCCCTATTTCACCCCTTTAAAAGTGGCATTTCCAAAAATCCTTTCTTAGCGGATGCCTACGTCATGACATCTACCTGCATGCCAAATTTCAGCCCGATCCGTTCAGTGGTTTGGGCTGTGCGTTGATAGATCACTATATCAGTCAGTCAGTCAGTCACCTTTGATTTTATATATTTAGATATGCTGATGTAACCACATAAGTACATACATAGAGCATTTGCATAATTAACTTGGTACTTCGTATTCTGTGGTCCATTTATAAGCAGGCCAGGAAGCAACACATTAGATAACAGGTTTGTGTTTGTATAGAATATATTATGATCGTAATTTATGACCTAATAATTAGGTTTCTATTGTACTTGTTTTCTTATTTTTATTGTATACGAACATGATACTGTAAACTAGGTGAATTGAAAATGATAAGTTTGGGATTTAGGCTACTCAATTTCAACCACACAAACCACAGTCTGATTGTTGGAAATACTAATTTCAGAGTCTTCAAGGGTGAACTAAATAGTTTTTTCATTTAAGTTTTTGTGTAACCTAGTTTGGCCAAGGTGTGCAAAATCCAAAAAACATTATGTTTTAACCTGTAACTGTCTCACAGCACTTTTGATAAATTTAATTATGTAGTTAATCAATTCCCTAAGAAACCAATTACTGATCAAATAATCAATATCAAAAGTATGGCTAATTGGTTTTGCTTTCACGCCACAATGGATTGAAGCAACAGATCATTGTGATTTTTAGTAAGGTGACAGTAGGTATAGGATCTTGTGAGTCACTGGATGTGAGGGTCAGGGGATTCTTACTATCCTGAACCAACACAAACATAGCAGGTAGTAAACAATAAATATTCCGGGACATTGCACACAGCGCCATCTAGCCCCACCCTAAGCAAACAAATAATAATAAAATTATTTGAATTTAATATAACTTACATGACTGGTATTGGCCGTGTGTATCAATGGTGTGGGTTCAAATATGCACACTTCAGCACCATACGCCGCTGCGATCTTGCCAGTGTCGGTGCTGCAGTCCAGGGACCCAATGCGGACATAGCCGTGGATAGCACCAGGGATGATCTGCACCCGGTCAAAGTTGGACGCTAGGATCACAATGTTGCAACCCGCTGCATAGGCCTGGTGGACAGAGAAGATGCTAAATGAATAGAAGCATTCATTGCATACAAGTGCATGATTTTATTTTTACCGGTTTCTTTTTGGCAAGCTCGCTAGATGGCAGATTATAATGTTGCTTAACATCAGGCAAGTTGTAGTCAAGTGTGAGCTTATCTCATGTAAAAAAACTAGCTTTTGCCCACGGTTTCACTCACATTACATATAATACATTAAACCTTCCTCTTGAATCACTCAATTTATTAAAAAAAACTTTATTAAACTCTATTGTGTAGTTTTAAAGATCTAAGCATAGATATAGATAGATTAGGAAGCAAGTTTGCTTTATACTAGGTATGTAGTGATCATCAATTTGTATTGTGGTTCAAAATTAAGGTAAGACATGATTTTATGCCCAAAACTTATTATTTTGTATTTAATGATTTACCTAAGTAGGTACCTATGTAGTTGTAAGTGTGTATATCAATCTCTATACATCAATGTCTACAAAAATATTCCTCCAGGAAAACAATTGGTTAATTTAAGTGATGAAAAGTATGCTTCTGATGATATTTATCAGTTTGAATAACTATAACCATAATTGGTAAACTACAAAATTTACTGATTCCTTAAAAATTTTAGTTCTTCCATCTCATCTACATAAGCTTAATAAACCTTTAAACTTTGCTTTTCAAATTCACTACTCAAATCCAGTCCAGTTTTCTAATCAATCATTATGCAAGTCTATAATCTTATTTACAAGGTAAAAATAAAATATCTCATAATAAACACATACACAGGAAAGAATACTATTGAATTATAGGTACCTACATATATGTATTATTATATTGTATACTACTTCATGGAACATCATGCATGAATAACTTGTTACATGAATCAATGAGGTGTTATATAACTCAAGGCTGTATTTATAAACTAGCACTTACATTTTGGTTTTACTATAATATTTTTACTATGTTGTTACAGGGTTTATCATCATAAGACACCAAAAAAACATTAAATATATAGGTAGGTACACCAAGTTATACAAACAAAATGGTTGAGCTGAAATGTCAGAATTAAATTAAATATATTCCTTAGGTGTCTTGCTTAGTTTGATTTGACTCATTGAAAGAACTTAAAAATCTATTACAATACCTTACACATACATTGATATACCTACCTACAAATATGTGTGATTTTTTTATATTTTGAACGGTACACATAGCTTATAGCTACAGAAGATAAAACAAGATGTCATAGAACTAAGATAACCACTGATAGCAAAATGCATACCCATAAAAAATGGTTTAGTTAATTTAGGTAAATGTTAACTTTCATCTTTGTTAACAATTTTATTCATTTCTGTATCTTTGTCAGACAAGCTTACTCATTATAAAAACAAGTATCCAAAAAGCCAATGCAGAAAAACAAGATTATCATGATTTATGTTAGGTACCTAAGTATACAAAACTAAATGAATGATGCAAATTAGGTCTCAAGGAGACACAGTTGTGATCTAAACCACCATTATCTTAATGGAATGAGGTTAAACACATAGACAAGCAACGAATGATAGCAATGTTTAGTATCCAAATGATTTGGGGCTTATCAAGGTAGCCAAATTACATTTTCCTGTAGAGCCAATCCATTCAAATGTAAGACACAATTCAAAGCATTCTTTCTGATATCGAACGAGTCTAAAAACTACAAGGAGGACCTTGACTATTGTACTCACTGTAAAAGGTATTCCCTCCACGGAACCAACAGCAAAACATTGATCTCCTGAATTACAGGCACCACTTAGCACTTGATGACAGTTCATATTGAACTATTATAGGAAAAAATCTTTGTTAAATAAAATCCACGTAACCAAACTTCACTGACATCACTTTAGTAAAGTAGCACATAGTAAAATAGATATTGGAACCCATTAAACATCTCTAGATTTGATAAATTTCGTTAATTTTATCGCGAATTTATTCCTTGACACCTCACATCGAACGTGAGAAAATGACGTAGAGTGAGAAAGAGAACAAAAAAAATTGTATAGTTGTGAAGCGTGCGTTCAAATATTCCGATTATTGGTGTGTATCCGTTATGTTATTTTTACTAGACACTCAGATATTTCTCCTTATGATTACATCTTGAAGACAAAATGTGTTTCATTTGCCATAAAAAGAGAAGAGGTTGCAGATTTTATAATTAATAAATTAAATAATTTATTACAAACTAAATAAAATGAATACCTAGGTACACATTGTTTGTTCGATACTATGTTTCTAAACGCAAGGCAAATCCAGTATTGTTATTTATTAGAAAAATATTTACCCTTTTAAATGCCCCAAACAGGGCAAGCGAAGGATTTGTCTGACAGATGCCCAGACTGGCCCAGAGGATCCTCAACTTCACCTCACACAACAGCTTTATCCTAGTGATTTGGTTCGTGCTTCGTGATAAAATCTTACAATAATATGTTGTACTTACTTAGTTCGGATGATAATACCATAAGTTGATACCGTCAACCTTATCATAAAGCCGAAAGATACCTAGGCTCTCAGTAACGGAAAAAAATATACAAACGTTGATATGGCTTGTTGTCATGATCTTGAGAGGTAGTTTCACAAGAGATGGTTTTTGTGGTCTAACGGTAGAGAAGAGGAAGTTGGAAAGTGGAAACTGGTTCTACTTTAATGGAGCAACGCATACACCTTGTTTTGGCTGGTTAAAATGGTCTTGAGAGATAGCGCTTTGCAATATCGGAAATCAGGATGTGGCGAGAACGAGCCAGTATGAGACCGTGTGGATCAATAGATGAGTAGGGGCGTAGTGATATGAAGTCATTAGGCGATAGCGTAGATTTAGTAGTAGAAGTAGGTAGTATGTAGGATATAAAATCGTTAAAAACCACTGGACAAATCATAGAATTAAAGTTTTCGGTATTTTTTTTTGTAGTTGGTATCATTAGTTTGACATTGATAATTAGATTCTTTTGACATTAGCTTTAAAATGACAGTTGACATTTAATTTGGAATAAAGTGGTCGTTGTTCGCTTGCTTTCTCGCGAATACGAAGAACTTTTATTTTCGCGTATTGATCGAGAGATCTGTGAATAACTTTCTCTTAATACTTTGAAGAGATAAGGAACTTTAATTTTATTATTGTTTGTTATATCTGGATACGCCAACAACGTGGAAAAGGACCCCCCCAAAGGCTATCAAGAGGTAAGTAATTTTTTCGGAATCATACTTTTACTCATGTAGGCACGTATTCTTCTTACACTTACTGACTGATTTGTTGTTGGTTAATTAGGTACTTATTCTTCTACTGATTGTCTTTTAAAGTAGTTATCTTTTATTTGTATTTGAGTACCAACTCTAAAGGGGTGGTGACCAACTTGAATTTCTGATAATGGTTCATGCTGTTAAGTCTAAATTCTATCATGCCAAGCAATGTATCCCAGTTTATGTAATGACATAGTTATTATAACCAGGGTCAGATAGAAATGATCTTTTTAAACATATTTAGATCAGCTAACACAGCATTATAACTAAGGAGATATTATAATAACAGCAACTCACAATGTTGTCCACATAGGTAGTGTAATCTAGAAACTGCTGAAAATGAGAAAATAATTTATTAAAATGATCTTTTTTGGTAAATGTATAGATTAGGTTTGTACATATAGTTTCTGAGTTCATTTTGGTAAAATATATAAGTAAATATTTCAAAATGGAATTGCTTAGTCTAGTTTTGATGATAAATTGAGTTTTTTTATTGATCAAATAAATAAATGTTCCGGGACATTGCACACAGCGCCATCTAGCCCCACACTAAGCATACACAATTAGGTAATAATTATATATAATTATATTGTAATTTCTAGTGTAATAAACACATTCCTGATCCAATATATGTCTACCAATCTTTATTACACCTAGTCCTGTCCAGACAAATGTATTGAATTACTAATTAAGACTAATTTAACATACCTCATGTTTGAATTATTTTACCATTGAATTTGACATCACATATTACAGCGATATGGACCTTATGTAACTGAAAATAGTGGATTAATTGGTGTGTGGTTTATGATTAGGAGTAAGATGTTTTGTGATATGATGTCATGCTGAATTTGAGTCCACCAAGGTTGTGGAGTATACACACAACTTTGATTAATACTTGATCAAGTTTTAGGTATTGTTTGTCTATGGAATCTTCTTTCTAGTAAAATATAATTATTATACTTACATTATGAGAATAAATAAAGTTCAGCCATTGACTGTTTTTTTTTAACTTTTACGGGTTTGCACTTGGCCATAGTTTACCTGATATCAAGTAAAGGCTATGGCCTAAGATGGAACGTGCTTACCCGATAAGAACCGATTCACTCTCACTTTGAAGATCGCTGGATTATAGTGTGTGGGGAACAGAGAGCCAGGCAGGGAGGAGGGATTTCAATGTATATAGATTTTATCTTAGTGTTTTGTTATGATTTGATAGGTATTACCAGTGGTGATAACATGGCCATGATTTTATCATCGTGAAAATCTTATTCAGATAAGCACATTGCTAGGATATTAGTTGTTGTATTTTTATTTCGTCATCTCTGCCTCTCTGTGTTATTTCTGAATGTAATGTGTACTTATGATAACTGATATCAAAATACCAAACATATGATTTTGCCAAATGTTAATACTTTGTGTTTATGCAATGAACTATTAAAACATACATATTGTGTATATTTTTCAATTGCATTTTATACAATAGAACAAAACTTTATTTTTATCTTCTGATAAAGTACTTAGGTAGTAGGCAAGTAATAAGGTACTAGATACATATTGATATGACCTGCTTTACACATTTCTCTCTTAAATTTCATAAATTTTCACTTATGACTATTAAGACTTGTGACATTTTTTTAAGGAATACTGTATCAGAAAGAGTTTTGTCTCCACATATAAATAAGAATCCCACTACCATACTAGCCAAGAAATGGGTTCAGAATTTCTTATTCCAGTTACGTTTATCATATTTGCCAGAAGGGATTGAGCGAGGAATAGTAAAGTAGAATATACAATACACCCATCCCGATCAATAGGCATACCTATTTTGAAGTATTGCTATTTCTGACTGGATCCCTGGAGATTTGCTTGTGGTAACACATAGATAATATTACTGGGAGACACCTAAGTAGTAGTATGTGTATGATTATCCTTAATACAAACTGTTTAGTCTTCCTGCTGGCTTCTTCTTCTTATTGAATGAGAGTGGCCAACTCTGGTGTCGAGAGTTTTTAAACCACCCTAAGGGCCCTGACATGGCTTAACGACTGCCGTACTAGACAAATAGCTCGGACCTACAATATAACATATCAGCATCTTCTCACGCATCCTTAGCACAACAAGAACTGCAAATAATATGTGTGAAATTTTTACTGCAAACTTAGTTTTTTCTCATAAGTTTATTTGGTTCTACTATTGGGTAGGTTTAAATAAGTAAATAGAAGAAACTTTTACTGGTTAGTTCTAATTAGTATAGTATATTTACTTAGTTGGACTTAAGTACTTGGGATTTGCTTGTAGTTTCGAGAAAAAAGAGCAAAGAATAACAAAATTAAAAAAAAAAAAAAAAAATAACCAACAATAATAAAAAAATCAACAAGCCGTCTTTCCCGTTTGTAATGTTATGATGATACATATGTCAGATGTTTCCACCATTATGCCATGTCTATGAGGTGTGTGGTTGTTGCACTGACTGCATTATTAAACCCCTGACATTGTCGGCGCGGTGGGGGTCCGTCTATAAATAGACCGTGTCAATTAACACTGCCCGGACCATGTTAGGAGAGCATTGTTTTCATTCACGTTCACTTTGGTGCAAAGAAAAAGTATGCTGCAAAAGTAGCACAAGAACCCACAGAGCTTTGAAGTCCATGCTTGTCGCCCTGTGACTAGAGGCGAATTCTTTCTTTATTCGATACAAAACAGGTGTCACCATTTACTAAAACTAACACACTTTCGGCACGCACACTACGACGCACGAGATGTTCATGTACACAGTACGCTTCAACTTCATCGGCTGTCCAATGTCGATATTTTTTTATCGATTATTTACACATTTACTTCGAAGATGGAAATATATGTCTTTAGTATAACTATATTATTTAAGTACAAATTATAGTTAACTAGCTATGGCCCGCGGTGTTATCCGTTGTAAAAACTTTTTTATCCCGTGGGATAAAAACTATCCTTTGTCCTTACAGGGGACTGAAACTATCTCTATAGCAAATTTATTTTTATCTATTTTATTTAATTATCAAATCATCTTCAAAATGACTGGAGCATAATCTGGCATTTTTATGAGGAAACCAGTTGTATCTACCGGTCGCCAAAATCCATTTATTTTTTAACACTGGATTTTTTGGAAATCTGTAAATTAAGTAGGTATGTGTTAAATAAAAACCGTAATTCAGAAACATTTCCATACAAATCCAGAAACATCATATACATTATATCGATTATCGATAATTTGCTAGGTTCCATTTACACATCACTTTGCTATCGAGAAGTAGCGTCGTCAAGACAACGAATGTGTTAATGCCATTCAAAATGTCAAAAGTTTTATTTATTAAAATTACGAAATTTTACTACTTACCGATGGTATTTCACGCCGGTAACACTGGAACTTGTTCTTACAATTTTTAACTTGACACCAGGACATATTTAATAGTTTATCATGCTGTAAAACCGAGTAAAACGACCGAAAACTCTCTCTCGCTCGGACTATGTTTGACAACAGACTGACAAGCGCTGTCGTAGGTTAGGTTGGCATGTTTACTGGTCCAAACGAGAACCACGTATTATTATTCATTTCGCTTCTATGGGGGGGCGCGCGCGGGGGCGATGTGGCCCGATCGTTGTTCTGTGACAAGAACCGTTTTGTGTTGAAAAAGTTAATTTCGTATCTGGAGCTCCCGATATTTCTGACGAAAATTAGAAAGAATCAACCGCCTAGAGAGCCACTGACGGTTCTAGTAATGCTGAATTAAGTACGCCCGACACATACATGCCACTATGTGTTTTTGCAACTGTTATACTCTGTGGCAACGGTTACCCATCCAACGACTGACCGCGATTATAGTTGCTTTGGTAACCGAGTACGGATACCGCATTATACTGAGACACGGATGCTTCATTGTATTTAAATGATGTAAAATTTTATTTAAGATCTGTACTATACCTAGTTTTCGGACAACAAATACATTCATTCATTCATGTATAAATTATAAATTCCGATTTATTGCGGTCACGTGTTTGCAATACTTGCATTTTTTTAGAGTTTATTTTTTTCAATATTTCTTGTAAATTACCGTGTTGTCTGTTTTAAATCTAAAAGCTTAATTCTCATACGGATATAGATAGTTGCCTTTATCTACTTGTTTGTTTTTATTTGTTTTTATTTAATATTCTACAAAATTCGTAACACACTGATTCTCGCGTAGTAATACACGCCGAATAATTTATTTATTTATTTATTTATAATGGGACACAAAACAGAATGTGTTCCCAAAAAGCTAAGTATACATTCAAAACTGAATAATAATAACTTTGTCTTACTTATCTAATCAAAGTAGTTGAAATGTTCACCTGTTTGATAAACTTCTACAATAATACAATAAACTATCAGATATTCTAGATTTGTTCATATTAATTTTGATAAATTATTCACTCTTTTTTCGTACATTTTTTTATATTAGGGCCCTCAAGGTACCTTTTGCAAGACTCGGTAACACAAACGCGTATTACATCGATGTTATATATGTATTTTTTTATTCTCATCTCTACGACACTGTATTTTTGCCCAATAAACAGTTTATTTTCGGAACATACGGTCTGGTTCAAGATCGGTTACCGCCCTTGGGATTCGTTAAATGATGAACTTGAACAGCTAATTACTAATCTAAGGCCATTACGCTGTTATCTTTCTATGTTTTTGTTTGATTGTAACTTATCGAAGTTTTTGTGATAAAGATAGGTGTATGAAATGCTTCTAATTTTATTGATTGAATTAAGCCTGTAGTTTTACGTGTGACAAAATCTTACAAGTAACAAAAGCGCCCTTATCAGTTTTGTAGTTATAGTTTAGTAGAAGTGGTTTTGAGTATATTTCATCTTACTTTTAACGTTACTATAATAAGGACCAATTTAAGTGAGATTTTCATCTGGGATATTCCGATTAAACTTTGGTTTAATTTGTCGCTCAACCTTATCAAGATATCAAAGCACGTCACCAGACTGGCTTACGAACGCTCTCGGCTGTAGATGATGATGATTATTATACGAACGTACTATTATGACCTAATCTTATCAAATGCATAAAATGAAAGTGGATCCATAAAACATCTCCGTCTGTGTGAAAGTGGAAAATTCAAATAAGCCAAATAAACGATTGCTCAATCCAGTTTTTCCACCAAAGTTTAAGATTGCTCTTTGAATAATTTTTAAAAATTCTCTAAGTTTCAGAAACAGGTTTTTATTTAGCATGTTAGCAAAAAGAAAGTTACGAACTTGTTTTCCAAAACGCGTAAAAGTTTACGTGATTTGCGATGGAAATTTGTTTAAGTTAGTTTGAACATTACAAGTTGAATAAATACATTTGAAGTAAAATCATGTAGTAACAAGACGACGCTAAATCACTAGCATTTTCTTTGAAACGTATTTTTCATTTTGTCTTTCTACTATTCTATCTTTTTATTTATTTTTATATCCCAGACACCCTTCAGACAGTTTGTGAATTCACGATTTTCGCTATCCTCACACAGTAGAATAAGTCATTGATACCTACGATAAAGATAGATTTTCATGCACTACGATTGATAACGTAAATGTCTTCATATACACGTCTTTAAATATCATAGAGTCCACTACAAATAAAAATACAATAAAAATGTTTTTTGTGTGCTAAAGATTATTACAAATAGGTACATCTATAATAAAACTCAAAGGTGACTGACTGACTGACTGACTGACTATACTGATATAGTGATCTATCAACGCACAGCCCAAACCAATGGACGGATCGGGCTGAAATTTGGCATGCAGGTAGATGTTATGACGTAGGCTTCCGCTAAGAAAGGATTTTTTGAAATGCCACTTTTAAAGAATGAAATAGGGGATGCAAATTTTACTTCTTAATGCGAGCAAAGCCGCGACCACCCACTAGTAATAATTATAATATAAAATCAAACAAAAGGTTTTCTTTGCCGTACCTGTGTTGTGTTTGCACCTTGCTACTTGCTTGCACTATATAAACATACGGAAACAAGTAGCACTTACGATATAATAATTCCTCAATGATTTCCTTATCTAGATCTCGGAGAGCATTTTCTAGGAAACAATAAGTTGAATACACGTAAGATAGGCAATTACGTAATTCACTTTGAGTAGCCAAACACCGCAATGCGGAGACTAGATCTGTCTTAGATGAAAGTCTATCTTTACTTGGAAGAAAACATTTTTTTTTTAAATAAAACCTGTATCTAATGGAAAGAGCTCTGGTGGAAAGCGTCACGCTGGGCCCCTCATTTTTTCAGAAGAATTTGGCATAACTAGCTATATTACGATCAAGACCTTTGATGGAAAGCAAAATGCTGATTGCCTTATTTTTTACATTAAACTGTCAGCGATTTGAAAATTAGTACACCTGAAGCGACGCCCGCACAAGCGACAGTGTGGCCCAAGGTGAAGCATGCATTATAACGACCACCGCTGGCGGGCGAGTAGGCATTGTCCTTTGGGACTATATCATGTACTGCAATTACCGATGATCCAATTACGTTCATTTAGACAATTCGTAAAACATATTAACTACATATATAACGTATATATTTATAGAAGTGTAACATATGTATATATTTAAGAAGTGTAACTTTATCTGTGTAAAGAATTACACAAAGGTTGACTGAGTTTTAATTTATCATGAATATGTCACGCTTTAATATGTTGATTGGTTTTATTTTTCATCGGCATTCCCAAAGGTCTGAAAAATATTTATGGCCGGTTCGGGTATTCATATCGCCAGAGATATGGTCAATATATGTACACGTAGACCGTAGTTATCCTCTTTATATTCATAGCGTTTTCACTTTCAAAAAGTTACTGAATCCAATATTTTATCGAGAGAAGCCGTGAAACATTCGGGCCGAGATACATTTTATTTTCTGACGTTTGCCATTTCGCCGTCGGTACATCCAATTTAAGTTTTGTTATCATTCTGAAATATAAAATAAGGTAAATGTATAAGCGTTGCCTACGCCCACACTGTTCAAACAATCTTATAATAACACATGTTTCATTATCTTGCAAGATATGTATAATGTATATGTACAACGTACGTTCATCGTTTTTTAACTAGTGGTACCCCGCGGTGTTATCGGCTTGATACTGGGATGCTAAGTTTAAACTCCAATTTAGAGTCTAATCTATCGCGAAACAAAATATTCGAGTATCTTAAGCAGTGTGATGTGATAAGGTTTTTGTTACAATCTGTCCTCTAATCTTCTTCTCCTTTTCTAACAGCGAACTTTAGTTTGTTTTTTTTTTACTTATTCATTCAAAATCAAGAGCGTACACTAGCTGTCTTTCAAATAATGCCCCGTCCACACTTTTGTAGTTACGGAGGATGGATGTCTGTTCGCCAAGCAATGTGTACAGAGCATAATGATATCACATTTCTGTCCGTAACTGCAAAAAAGGAAGTGGCCAGCAAACACACTCCATTAACATGACTGTACTCATATTTATAATCACGCTCGATAAGCGAAACAGATAATTAAATCACTGTGATGAATCTCGTATTACTAATTAAATATTTATTTATTGCTAAGCGCCCGTGGATTGAAGTATTCGTTCGTGATTATCAAAGTTAAACAATTGTAGCCGTGTAGTATGGGGCTTTATGTAATAAATACAGCATTATAATGCTGTTTAGATAGATAGATAGATAAAACTCTTTATTGTAACACACATTGAAAAAAAAAAAGACAAACAAAAACACAAACGACTTAAAAAATAGTGCCACAACTGGCGGCCTTATCGCTAATAGCGATTTCTATTTTAGAAACCCCTGGGGCAGATTTAAAACTGTTAGAGTCAGATTTACTCACTTTCATACAGTTTCATTCAATCTTCTTGCTGTAGTACCTACTACAGCAAGAATAAGGTACAAAAGAGTAAAGTAGTGACCGAGTGGTGGCCAAGGACTTGCGACCGTAACGCCGGGCGTCCAGCTGCAAGATTAGTTGAAGACATTGGTCATACCTGGATGAGGCTGGCTAAAGATCGAAGCCAATGGCATACTATGGGAGAGGCCTATACCCAGCAGTGGGACAAAACTAGCCGTGGATGATGATGATGAAGAGGCACTAATGATTAAAATATCTGTCAAATCAATTAAATCGAGACCCGATCACAAAAATTGAGCAACAGCAACTGTATTACCAAAATCAGTGTATTTTCTCGTACATATACAAACGTTACATCGAACGAAACGAACCGACAAACCGCCTTTACTTTCTCTCGTGAGTACCAATTCGTCTCGCAAACAAGTCCCCAGACAACACTTCTTTGTGACGATACCCATTTCTGAACCTGTCTATTTCCAGACAAATAGAAGTACTGATCTCTGAGGTTTTAAAATAAAATGTATCCAAGAAGATAGGTGTTACATAATTAATAGATTTCGTTGTACTTAAGTATATTGGTTACGGGTACGTTTTATACGATACGTGTCGTATTTCCGTATTACTAAGGGCCTTGCATCCCTTGTAATTAACTAGCTGTGCCTGCGACTTCGTCTTCGAATAAGTAGTTATTTTGGGCATCATATTTATTTTAGCAAACAACCTCTTCATAAACAGATTTATAAATTATAGCTGTTACCCACGACTTGAACCGTTTTCGCAGCGCTCGCAACGGAAACTCTCAACGACGAATAATTTTCCCCGTTTTTTCCACATTTTCCATTGTTTCTTCGCTCCTTTTAGTTACAGCGTGATGTAATATAGCCTAAAGCCTTCCTCGATAAATAGTCTATTCAACACAAAAAGAATTTTTCAATTCGCACCAGTAGTTCCTGAGATTAGGGCGTTCAAACAAACAAACAAACAAACTCTTCAGCTTTATAATATTAGTATAGATTTGTTGTGGATAATAGTTTACCCCAAAAAGATTATTGTTTTTAAGTATAAAATGTGCTTCCGGCGCGGTTAATTAAGAATTCTTTTTTGTACATAACCTATTATGTTTTCTAAAATTTAATAAACAATTATCACGATCACAGAATTGTTCGTAAATTAACAATTCTGTGACCCATAGGTATACTATACATATGTACATATGTATGTAGAGTTCTATTGAAAATCACGAGTGAAAAATCAGTCGATTCGTGTTTCAATTTTATCCGAGACCAAATTTTAGTGAATCGGCCTCGACTACTACTCAAAGATGGCTCATTAATCATTTAGCTCATATCGATCGATCGTAAAATTATATTTAGAGACATAATAAGAAGCAGCTGCGCGGTTTATCAGTACTTTGGTTTCGAAACTACGTAATACATACAAACATATTTGGATCGCAGGTCTATTAGCAGTAATAATGTTTAAGATACAATTTTGTAAGTGCTTTCCTTCTTTCACATGTTCATTTATATTTATTTTTTATATCATAAACATATAATACAACTTATTCATTTATTTACAATACAATATATCTTTATTGCACACCAAAATAAATGAATTACAATAAAAGGACATAAACTAAAAATAATGTACAAGTGGGCGGCCTTATCACCTTGAGTGATCTCTTCCAGGCATTTATTTATTTATACACAGAACAGATTGCAGCTTAATGAATGCATTTGATAGTTATTGATCGAAATAATATTGAGCTGAGCTATACTCATCATTTGATCATTTGTTAAGCGCTTTATACATAAGTAATTACATTACAAAAGAAAAGAAGAGATACCTAAAATAAAAAATTGAACATGTCTATTTATGTACAACTACGTGATCTAGTAGTTACCCATGACACAAGTGCTTAGTATAAAAATAAACAATAAATAATAAATACATTCTTTATTGTCCGACACATAATCCATAAAAAGAACTACGGATTTCTCCGAAACTATAGTAACATACATATTTTTCTAATGAATGATTAAAGTAGCATATGCTAGTAGACAGTGCTAGTTTCATTACAATTAGTTCAGCAGATTTTACATGGGTTATGGATATGTTGACAAAAATCAAAATTCAATGTAAGTATGGGGCTAGATTAGTTATTTGTTATACATAAATACTACAATCAAAAAGATGATCTATATCCACTGTAATATTAAGGCATCATCATCATCTACAGCCGGTTTCGTCTCACTCTTCTTAATGTTGGCACACAACTTGTTGATAATAAATCTATACTAATATTATAAAGCTGAAGAGTTTGTTTGTTTGTTTGAACGCGCTAATCTCAGGAACTACTGGTGCGAATTGAAAAAATATTTTTGTGTTGGATAGTCAATTTATTGAGGAAGGCTTTAGGCTATATAACATCACGCTGCAACTAATATGAGCGAAGAAACAATGGAAAATGTAAAAAAAAAACGGGGAAAATTATTCATCTTTGAGGGCTTCCGTTGCGTGTGCTGCGAAAACGGTTCAAGATATCAAAAAAATATGTATGAAAGAATTATTCCCCTTGAAATGATCTAACAAAATGTCTGCAACAGTATATGTCTATCTTTTAAGATTAACTCACTAGAACCGTTTTTATGGTAATAACTATTCCATGCGGACGAAGTCGCTGGCACAGCTAGTAATTAATATAACGTTATTTTTTGCTGATTATTGTTTATGATTGTAAACCATATTTCCACCTCATTCTATCCGTAATATTTTGCGTCAACTTATTTCAATGAGGTCAAGGTAGCGTGACATTTAATTGGAGTGCCTCTAAGGTGATAACTTTTTCTGGACGTCAGCCAACCAAATGCCTGCATCAGACGTTTACTGCGCTTGAAAAATTAAACCTATTGGGTCCTATTACAAAACGTGGTTTACCTATTGTCCAGAAATTGCGAAATACGTACTCCGTTTTGGTTTTTCAAAATTTGTTTTTTATATTTAAATTAAATCAACGTTCTAATTTGAAGTTGACATTTTGATTGTTTGTATGTGATGTTTGAACAGCAAGAACCGACTTTTTATTTTCAAAGTCCTAGACTAACATTTAAACCGCGTCTTGTAACAAGACGGATTTTGGTCGACTTGAAGAAATGGGTGCTTGTTAACTAACTTATTAATTGATATTTATGACATTGGCAATGATTGAAACATACTGATAACACATTGTATGTAGTTTGGAGCTACATATTGTGATAATTTGCAGGTGGGCGATTTGCAGACTTTGTGATTTTGAACACGTAATTGATCTCCAAAAACTGACGAAACATGTAATAGGTATCACATGAATAATATCTGTTTCAATATACATAATTTGTGATATCGCAACATAATATCCAGTTATCACACATCAAAGAGACTAAATTAATTGTTTTATATTCGCAGTAATTATGTTCGCCAATTTAATTACTGTCTGTATCACACAGACGTCTTAAAAGGTATCAGCTACCTGAGGATAAAGTGTTTAATATAAATCTATATGTTCAATTACGTATATATGTAGAAGTCAAGCAAGGTCGGACTGAAAGAGGCTCCAGGGATTCCAAGAATCTCGTTTGCTTGTTATGTTTACTCGATATTATTACGAAGTTTATTCTTTACATGACCTACAAGAGTGGTTGGTAAGTAAAAAAACTTATAAATTCTCTCAAAGCAAGTTGGTCTGAACTTTAATCCCTCATAATTTAAACTGGAACTTTCCGCATGCCATAACTCACGGTTTATAAGTCGAGTGTTGTTCCGTGTCGAGACGTGATTACACAGAAATATGATCCGCCATTTTTCTTCTCTTATTTTCCCCTCATTTACACTCCGGAAATGAGGTTAATTTTGATTTGTAAATCCGTTGCGCCGTGACTTGTATTCTGGCGCCGAGTAATTTTGGCGTGAACTGTCTTAGAAATGCTTGAGCTGGGACAATTTTACCCTCAAGCACGTTTTCAAATTACGGTTTCTGTTCGCATACGTATGTACGTAATGTCCTCACCACAATATATCACACGTCATGTGACACGCAGCAATGGTGCGACAAACCTTATTTAGGTTTTCTGGGAAACGTTTTGTTAAGGTTTAGAAAAGTGAAGGTCAAATAAATTCCAGTCTCACTATCAAGCATAGTCTATAAATTGACCCACAATAATAGCTTTTGAGTAAAAAAAACTTCGACGTACCAGTATTTAAAGTAAATGCTGTAGCATTCATGCAATGTTTGCTCGCTCAGTATAAGAAGCTTGTAAAATATTTGAATTTAGGCCAAAGCATAAAATATGGCATCAGATCGTCCTATAACATCCGTTAACCTATTTGGCCATGGTATCCAAGCTTGGTTTTGCCGCCAGCCTTCCCGGCGCCGTCTCAGCCTCTTTTATAATGATATAATGTGGACTCGATAGGAAACAGAACCTTGATTCTAATATGACCAATAGCATATTAAAGTGTTTTGTTTAACTTTTACCTCTTTATTGTATTATAGGTAGTTCCCGTAAGGCATGATTTAATTAAGTTGTAATAGCTGGCTAGAACCCGCAGTAATCCGAAACATGTTGAGCCATTTTTTGACAAAATGACGTAAGTGATAGCCGGTTATTACAACAATTTTTTTACCCCTTTAGTTAAATTTTCCAAGGAGATCATATATATGGCTAGTTAGACAAACAGAAATAAGGAACCCCCATTGATAAATAAAAATAAAAAATAAATAAATAAATATTCCGGGACATTGCACACAGCGCCATCTAGCCCCACACTAAGCAAACGCTTGTGTCGTGGGTACTAGATAACGGATATAATACTTATATACTTTTCTTTTGTAAATACATACTTATTATACATACAAACAACCAGACTCAACACAAGAAATTATACATTTTTAAAATGCATAAATACTTGTGTCAGGCGGGAATCGAACCCGCAACCCCTAGATTAGAAGGCAGAGCCACTACCAACTAAGCTAACAGGCCAGTCATAAGTAAGTCAGTAAGGGATAAGCTTTTTGATAAGACGAGTTAGTAAGCATAGTCTTTAAGGTTTTAGATTAATTAACTGATTTATTTATTACATAGGTTCGAACTTTGCTTGATAATTCGAGAATACTAATAATCCACGTCATGCCCTTTCTGCCTGACTTATTCCAAATTTCCAATTCATATAATTTTTGCCCTTTTCACTGCCCTTTCCACGACAGAACTCTATACAGATATCTGGACCTATATAGTTGTTCGGTTAGTTTATGTACTGCCTATTTCTAGATTATTCTGCGACACCCACGCCCTAGAAACACATTTATGGAGCCCTGTTTACTCGCTGACGAATCGCTTTGGCGTCGTGCCCCATTCATGCTAAGCCGGTTAAGAGAGTGGCTATTTAATTGAGATGTCTTAACGGATTAGACGTGGAGGCACTAGGAAAAATATGCTGGGATAGCTTAGAAGTCTATTTTTTCTCTGTTCCTATCTATACTAATATTATAAAGCTGAAGAGTTTGTTTGTTTGTTTGAACGCGCTAATCTCAGGAACTACTGGTGCGAATTGAAAAATTATTTTTGTGTTGAATAGACCATTTATCGAGGAAGGCTTTAGGCTATATAACATCACGCTGCAACTAATAGGTGCGAAGAAATATTGGAAAATGTGGAAAAAACGGGGAAAATTATTCATCTTTGAGGGCTTCCGTTGCGTGAGCTGCGAAAATGGTTAAGTCGTGGATAGCAGCTATAATTTATAAAGCTGAAGAGGTAGTTTGCAAAAATAAATACGATGCACAAAATAACTATTCCACGCGGACGAAGTCGCGCGCATAGCTAGTTATTTATAAACTGTTGCTGCCTCATTAAGTTGTCTGATGAAAATAGACGAATTAGGTTGGTGCTTGTTTCTCATTTTACATCATTGTCTTATTTTCGGTTTTGGCACATTTTTTGGTACTTAAGTCACATCAGGCATATCTGATGTTTTCTCATAATATATGTACAGAGTAGATATACTTTGAATAAACAGAATATCTACCAAATTGACAAAGTAACAAAACTAACCGCTCCACTGCGACAGGGAGTATTAGCGTAAGAGGAAAGAGGCCTATACCCTGCAGTGGGTCTCATTAGGCTGATGATTATGATAAAGAAACGCTCCACTTCCAAAACGTTATAAAAGTACAGACCGAAACTTAAGCATTTATGGTGTCTTAAATCTACCCTCCTTTTCCCCGACCTATATGCCGCTACGAACGATTTACGCCCCTGACACATTGACTCACATTGGGCGCGCTTGACCTGTTTCTACTCAACGATTGGAAGGCTTACGATCAACTTTAATTGATTTTATTCTACTGTAAAGGTATTCAAACTCGAACCTTTGTGTTTTTTTTATGGTGGGTGCTCTGTTTTGCAATTGATTGGCGGTTTGTGTTTAAAGATATGTCTGAATTTTAACAAGTAGGTTTATTATCTTCTGTGTAGTATATTTATTAAAAATGTTATAATTAATCAATAATGATTGTAATCACTGTTTAGAAAAATAAAATCATTTTTTTTTCACTGTACCGTCAGGCATTTTACCACTATCTCACCTAAATGACGATAAACGAGACTGTGGTTGAAAGCCGCGCTTGCTTGTTGAAGTGTAATTTGATACCTTATTAAAGACACCTTGATATCTTCCCATAATAAAGCCTCCTCCACACTCTTAATAACACGATAAAAGCTCCAATAACAACCTAGCTCTCTTCTTATAACTTATATATTTAGCTATAGGCGCAATATCCCCTAATCCGGCTTGGCTCGTCCTAACGGCATAAGTAGAAGACGTGACGTCTCGTCGGTAGTCTTGCAGGCATGGAAAATAAAATTTACAGAGACCTAACTATATATCAATCTAAAACTAACTTATAAAACTTTATGATGATAAAATACTATTTTTGCGTAGTTTTGTCACTTGACGTTGTTATATAAGATCAAGAAGTCTATTAAGCAATAAATTATTATTATTTTTCTGATTTATTTTATGTACAAATTATTGCATTCCATTTCGTCAAGCGTTTGCTTACTATGGGGCTACATGAGTCTGTGTGAAATGCACTGGAAAGTTTATTTATTCAATTTTAATCACACTACGAAGGCCAATTACGCATCCATAGCGTCTAATCAATCTATGTAAGTACAATGTTAATGCTACTTTTCTATCACGTGATTATTTGACCATATATGCATCGGAATTATCCTGCCATAACGAAACGTCTTTTAGGTATACAGGCATGAGTGACGTGCTGCGTGCGCGCGCAGGCTCTTCGATCGGTAAACCATTCTGAATGAAAGATTGGTCACTCAGCGTGGCTGCTTGGTGCCGGCGGCGTGTGTTACCGCCTTTATTGCCGTTTTTGCTGTTCTAGCATTAGACCCATCATTTATTACATCCTGCCCGGCTTTGTCCTTTGTTTCGAGCGCTGATATGAGTTCCTTCATCAAAGGGAGAGTTGATTCAGTAATGAGGTGTTTGTATATCTAATCATCACAAATAGGTTCATTAAAATATGAGAATATCTTACACACTGTTTTACTAAACTGTATAATATTTAGTAACAAGGTGTATTATACATGTAATTTTAATGAATGAGTAGATTTTATGAAAGTAATAGACACTACTTTGTTAAAGCTGTATATGGTGTATTTAATGTACATTTTTGCATACAATTTACGTGCATACTAATCAACATAAGTTATGCATACGTAAATTAAAGTTGACATTATAATTTTATATGTCGAGTACTAATGAATGGTTGCCTCACAAGTTGACTTAACGTGTATTAATTAACTCTATATTATTTTTTATGTGCACTTTCAGAATCAATATATTTAACTTTAATGACGATAAACCTATTTAATATTCATACATATAGAACATAATAGTATATGCATATAAATATCGCAGTTGAATTCTACTGTAATTCTTAAAACTCGTTGGGTGTGAGGTCAAACGATTGAGCCGTGAACCGCCGCTAATACGAAGTCTATTCTATCGGATCTGTAATTAGCCAAGTCACTCAATCCATTGTGTTCAGGATACCTAGCTATATCTACCTACTGCACTTAGGTAATTTAACAAATTGACGTAACCACGGCTTGGAGTTCGTATGTAAATATTTTGACTAAGAATCTATAGTTCACGGTAATTTTGGAAACAAAGCAATTCAAAACTTAAGTATACTTTTGAGTACTCTTAGATTTCAGATGACTGGGCAATATATTTATCTTCGTAATAGAAGATTATTATCTTCCCTTAGATTTATGATTTAGATTATGATCTTGGCTTATATTATCATTAAGTACATAGTTTCAACTGTCTTTATCCATAGTTCTTGGATTTTGTGTCACACTATCGCTGTAGACGTTAGTTCTTATTACGTAGTGAATATGGCTCAAAATCCTATAAAATATGTCTTAATATCCATTGCGGTAGCGTCATTAAGGTCATCCAGAATATAAAGTGGCGCTACGAAATGAACTACGACAAAAAGTGGCTTACGCTCTTCCACCGTCCTGTTTAAATATTAAAAAGATGTACGTACATATTTTAAGTACGCTTTAGGTACATATATTTTAAAGCGTGCGTGATGTGGAAAATGTCTGGCGGAATTTAATACCTGCTTTTGATGTGAAAAGTATAAAAACACAGCGACGACCGCGTGCGTTTAGCCTCGTCATTATCAAATCGTTCATTGTCGCGCAAACCATTGTTTATACTTTTTATCTTAGTTATTAATGCCAGTTCATTCAGATAACTCGTTTTATATTTGTACAGCAACATTGATAACGATTCCGAGTTGCTCTGCGGACGAGATTTTTTCGAACAATTAATTTGGACTCCACTTGTTCGTTGTATTTTCGCTTTTGTCAAGACGGTTCGTTTTCTTAATAAGAGTTTATAAAAGACTCGACCCTTGTTATCTGTAAAAACGCGGTGAAATGAGCACAAACAATAATATAGGACACAATGTTGACGGCGAGTCTTATTCAAGTTATTTTTTCGGCGGAAATCAACAAGAGTTATCACTATTTGCGTGTCTGAAAACAACTTTTTTGTTACGCTGTGATTTTTAAATGATCGTAAAATAATACAAACGGAATTATGTTTGATGTATTGTTGAATTCTTTATTATTTATGTTCTACGGGACTATACAGTATACACACAACTTTTGTATTGTTTTGATACTGTGCTGGTTTACAAGAATTTATATAAAAATGTATACTTACAATTACCCATGAAATACATGTTATAAGTTATTTGTATGATCAATTTGTGCTTAAGGCTTTTGGATTTATATAGCCAGTTGAGTTTACAGTCAAAGCGTGTTTTTCAAGTATTTTCTCAGAAAGAAAAATAATTGTATGTATTATATATGTATGTATTTATATATTTTATAAGTGTAAGTATTGTGTAATGACATTTTATTTGTGACTGCTCCGTTAGCTTAGTTGATAGTGGCTCTGCCTTCTAATCTAGGGGTGCGGGTTCGATTCCCGCATAACACAAGTAATTATGAATATTAAAATTTGTTATTACTTGTGTTGAGTCTGGTCGTTTCTATGTATAATAAGTATGTATTTACAAAAGAAAAGTATATATTTTTTTTTTACATGATATAGGCTTACGCTTGACTACAACTTGCCTGATGGTAAGCAATGTTATAGTCTACGATGTAGCGCGCTTGCCTAGAAGAAACCGGTTTACTCTCGACTTGAAGACCGACAAATTATAGTTCAAGGGGAATAGAGATTCGGGCAAGGAGTATATGTATTATATCCGTTATCTAGTACCCATGATACAAGCGTAAGCTTAGTATGGGGCTAGATGGCGCTGTGTGATATGTCCTGAAATATTTATTATTATTATTTGTAATGTAATTATTTCATACCTATAATGTATTTATAATCGGTGACATTTTTATTATATCATAATTTGTGAAATACCTATGTTACAAGTTTTTGACATTAGTTATATATTTTTTTTCTTTTTCAAATGTTATATTGAAGGATTTTTTTAATTCAATTAGATATATTATGTCTGTAAACCTAACAATGTAAAAACTAGCGCGCTAAATGTAAAATGTCTATTCTATGAGCATTATTTAAGATCTGTACTATACCTAGTTTTCGGACAATAAATGCATTCATTCATTCGTTCATTTATTTATTCATTCATTCGTTTATTTATTCATTCATTCATTCATTTATTCATTTATAAATTATTCTCATTATGTTTTAAAGGGTTAATGTACGTAGGAGCAGAAGATAGAATATCATCAACACAGCATAATTAGGTGATCCTTTAATAACAAACGCCTCATTAAAGATCACTTGCGATCGCACTTTGGTTTGTTGTATCGAAAGCGAGGAATAAAATTATTCCTGCGTATTATTCGATACTTAGTAAAGACAATCTGTAAAATATCAGTAGCAATGATAATATCAGTAAGTTGAAAAATCCTGTGCCTTCTTTTTGGTCTTACTCGATCAGGTCACCACGATGTATCTGCCCAAGAAAACTCCCCTAACGAATTTTATCTGCGGGGGGTCACGACCCTCAGTCATGAGGAAATACGACTCAAAGAAAATCCTATAATCCAAATAGTTTATTTCTCGCTCTCTCGTTCCATCCCTCCTTTTTATTCCTTCTTTTTGCATCCCCTTAACTTCATTACCAGTACCAGTCGGTTCCGACCTTTAGAGTCCGTGTGTCCGTGGGCGAGCCGTGGGCGCGTTTAATAGAAGGCTGACGGAGCCTGCCATTTAGTTTAACTCGTTCAGATTTCAGCGTGAGTGAGAATATTATGTACCGTCTATATTAAACACTCTTTGGCCGCAGGGAAGATAATTTAACAAGCTACTTGCAGATTTATTTTTCGTACAAATATTTGGGCTGAAATAAATTACTTCTTTCTACTTGTTGAGAAATATCATGTTGCGGGTAACTCTTTCTTTTAATCTACTTTCTCTCATTGATTGAAATAATCTTAGTTTTTGAATTATTTTCTTTATCTTGCTTCTCTCAATTGTTCTGGTGCTCGATCAAGTCTTTGCGTAGTCGAGTTGACGTGTTATATGAATATACATTTATACTATGTAGTGATTAGATTAATATAATCTTATATGCTACCTAAAGAATTTAAAAAAATACCGTTAAATGCAATTAATTATACGGACCGTTTGTATTTGTTTCTGTCAATGCTCGTTAGCATAAATCGGGAAAGCTATATGTAAATTAACATACATTTTGTGTAAATACAACCTTTTGTAATGAAAGTGTCCGTTTGTGCGTGATAAATACTGAACGTTGTCACGCTAATGATCGTGACAATTGTATAATGAATGTATTTAGTATAAATAATCTTTTTTTTTTTTTTTTTTTTTTTAACTTGAACGGGTTTGCACTTGACCATAGTTTACCTGATAGCAGGCAAAGGCTATGGCCTAAGATGGAGCGTGCTTACCCGATAAGAACCGATTCACTCTCGCTTTGAAGATCGCTGGATTATAGTGCGTGGGGAACAGAGAGTCAGGCAGGGAGTTCCACAACCTTGCGGTACGAACAATAAAGGTAGAAGCGTACCGTTTCGTGCGGGACTTAGGAACTTCCACCATAAACCGGTGTCGTCCTGCCGTACCTCTACTCGTCCGATGATAGAAGGGCGCGGGCGGAATTAGTTCGTGCAATTCCGCGGCACACTCTCCGAAATGCAACCGATAGAAAACCGACAAACTGGCGACTTTGCGACGGTGTTCAAGACTTTGAAGTTTCGCTCGGCACAGTTTATTATTACCAATGATCTTCTTGGCTCGACTCTCAATTGCCTCTAGTGCCTCAAGTTGGTACTTGGCTGATCCATCCCAAAGATGCGAACAGTACTCCATGCACGAGCGAACTTGTGCTTGATACAAAGTAAGCAGCTGTTCCGGCTTGAAGTACTTTCGCACCTTCGAGAGGATACCCAACTTTTTTGCTGCAACTTCGGCTTTAGACTCTATGTGAGAGCCAAAATTAAGAGTAGGGGACAATGTAACACCAAGAAGATCAAGGTGGTCAGTTATCGGCACAGTCGAATTTCGGAAAGTGGGGGCCAGTTAACACTAGTCTAACTAAACAGAATATAGAGAGACATACAAGTCAATATGTAACTAAACGGTTTTCACTCACGTGTAATTCGCGTATGTTCTGAAGATGAGTGTCATTACATCCGAAACGCGTAAACAACATACGCAAATTACACGTGAGTGAAAACCGTTTAGTTACATATTGATAAAATGTCTCACGAAAGTTTTAATATTAAGATATAAAAGTGTTATTGGCTTGACGCGTTTAGTGTTGTTATATCTATTGTTGTGGCTACAAAACAGATTCACTGGTTTAATCTAACATTTTGGTGTTTAAATGCTAACTTAATTGAGGCTATTCTTAGTCAACATTTTGTCACTTTATAAACGAGAAAGTTATCCGCAATTGTTTCCTATAGAGAAGAAAATTGGTTTTAAAAACGGAATTCTCAGAGAAGTTTTGTTTCCGAATATTTCTGACCTGCCCACTGATTAATATAGCCTTCGCAGAAAAGATACTGTCTTATTTATTTCCGGATTCTTCTCAGATTATAAATAGACAATTTTATCTCGAGTACTTTCTCTCTGGTTTTCTACGCCAAGATCTTTTGAGCCGTCTCAATAAGTTGCCAAGTTTAAATAGAAGCTTTTAATTACCAGACTGCCAAAGAAGGTATTTTCTTCGTTATGTATTTTATTTCTTTTCTAGACTAGAGTTTACTATAGTACCTATATAGTATTTCGATTATTTTAGGAAGCTGCTTCCTAATTTAAAAAGTATCTGTAGAAATTTTGCTTAGATTTAAGTAGCTATCTTTTGGATTATTTGAACAAATTTATAGCGGCGTCTCGCCCTTGTTTATAGTAGATAGAAATAACTTTTATATTTAACCAAAGTCAAAACCAGAGATATTTTATCTAAATTGGCTTAAGCATTTAAAGCTAAAAACATAAACACGCGCGTACTTCACTTTTGTATTTTTAAAGCTTTTATAAACTCTGCGTTGTAATTTTTTTCTAAAATTGCCTGTAGTAGTAAGCTTCATTGCATTAAGCCTACGAATAATAAAATACTATGGAAACGTAACAAACACAATTCCACGACATGGTCAACCGCCGCCGCCGCGGTTGATCTGGTGGGACAAGTTGGCCGCTAAAGACCCCCCTTTAGCGGCCAACTTGTTACTGCAATCAAGCATTCGGCAGCATTCGGTTATTTCCTGAATCATAACAAATCACCAACAAGCTTTGTGTACCAGTGGTGTGTGGGAGAGGGAAGTGATGTGGAAGCATTTTCGACGCGACATTTCTAAAGAGTTACAATTCTATCATCATCGTCAGCCTTTGTCGACCCACTGCCGGGTATAGGCCTCCTTCCCTAGGAATACAATTCTATAATATCATTAACCGTAGTATCAGATAGTGTATATAATATATATATATATATATGTTATAGTCTAGTAAGGGCAATGTACTGATCACTGAACTTAACAAGCAGCCTTCGCATGCAGCCTGGGCCTGTCTAACTTGGATTAACTTGAGTCGTACTGAATGAATCGAATGTACACAAGTTTATTCATTTACTCGTACATGAAGATTAACCGGTTTACTTATTAAGCTTGATCACCGTCTGATTTGTTCATCAGTTGTTTTTACAAATTTTTTGTAGGAACGAAAAATTTAGTGTGTAGAAATATAAACTTATGTCACCTTACCTTTGTAATCCTGTGATTAGTTGTTCAATGTCAATAATTTCTAACTTTTCCATAACGCATGCTGATTAATTTCTTGTTAATTCTAGTTTCTTAATAAGATTTGATGTATTTCATTCACATTGATTCTCGTTATATCAAAATATATAAGAATAATAAAAAAATTGTTTTAAAAATTGTTAAATATTGTCTATTTCTACCGTATATATGTACATATACATACAGACAATGCACTTAGGTTTCATTCCATACTGTCGCTACTGTTTTTCAACAAAAGTTTTAAATTAAAAAGTTGGCCGGTGTCAAAGTAGAAAACGAATCTAGTTAGTGCCGGCCAAAGTCCGTTATTATTCTGTCCGATGCAGTCCTGCTAAACTTTACTATACAAAAGTAGTACTACCTGTTATTTTTATTTAGCCTATATAATAATATATAATATACAATTTAATGTTAGGATGCATACAAATGATTACATTGTGTGTCCTGACTACTGCTGTAGGATTCCCTGTGTTGCAGTAGCCAGGGTTCTTCCGAGAAACTTATATTATTTGGAGAGTAATATGATTAAATCTATCTATAATCTATATACAACGCAATACAGAATGATTGATGAATATATGAGAATATTGCCATCGTCAGCCTGTTATCGTCCACTGCTATGCATGGGCCTCTCTTCTAGTACGCCACTCGTCCCAGTCCTGTAAATATTATCCCACTGCAGATTAAAGTATTGTCCTCCCTCTGAATTCGTTAAACATCAGAGTTGGCCACTCTCATTACAACTCACCCGTGAATTATATCTAACTAGGGTCTTTAATTCCAGACTAAATAGGTTTTTCCCCTAGGTAAGTGTGCAGTATTGCTTAACATCAGGCAGGTCATGAAAAAAACATACTGACGTTTTGGCAAATATTTCAGGTTTCTTGTGTGACTCAAATTTTGGCATTGCTCCTAAAGTTAATGATCCTTTCAAGGTTTTTTCTATTCTTTATATTTCTCTTGTCATTGAAGCAAAATGGCAAAGCCAAATTTTAGTAAGTAATTCTTGTAGGTCATCATAGTCTTAATTAGAGACGTAAATTAAAGAGCAAGATGAAACATGTCTTAATTCCGCCATACTTATATGTACTTGTTTTTCATGAAATGCTTTGTTAGAAATTACTTGAAAAAGTAATATCTCAAATTATTGTCAATTTGATATAAAATCTATTTTAATAAACCTGAAATTAAAACATTGTGAAGAAATCGACATGTTTGAGAACCACAAAATACAAGAACATTTATATTTTCTATGGAAGGATCTGGGCGCTCTCCACGAGGTATCTGCTCAATAGAGCATTCCCAATTTATTAACTGTCAGTCGGGGGAGTCACGACCCTCAGTAGCGAGGAATACGACTCGAAGAGAGATATTAAATTACCTAAAGAGGTATTCTCTTAGGTACTTATATCGAACTTAATTCACCGTACTAGCTTTGAATACAAAATGATTAATTACGTTCGGTTCGTTATCGCAATAATTTGGTTAACAAATTGTAATTGGGTGCGCCATTGTCGTAGACTATCGGTATTGTCTTCGCAAATGGGAATGAGATATGCCAGAAGGCGGAAATTGTATCGCAAAATATGTAAAAGTTTTTTAAACAATGAGTATCATTTGTGTCTTTTTTGTGAATGAGTTCTGGTTGATATTTTTTTATCAGTGACAGTTGTAATTAACAAATCAGGAACTTTTTTATAAGATTGAGCTTTATAAGATTCAATAATTACCGCCTTGATCGTACTAATCAGCTTATCTATACTAATATTATAAAGCTGAAGAGTTTGTTTGTTTGTTTGAACGCGCTAATCTCAGGAACTACTGGTGCGAATTGAAAATTTCTTTTTGTGTTGGATAGACCATTTATCGAGGAAGGCTTTAGGCTATATAACATTACGCTGCAACTAATATGAGCGAAGAAACAATGGAAAATGTGAAAAAAACGGGGAAAATTATTCATCCTTGCGGGCTTCCGTTGCGTGCGCTGCGAAAACTGTACAAGATTTCAAAAAAATGTGTATGAAAGAATTACTTTTCTTGAAATGATCAAACAAAATGTCCGCAACAGTATATGTCTATCTTTTAAGGTTAACTCACTAGAACCGTTTTTATGGTAATAACTATTCCACGCGGACGAAGTCGCGCGCACCAGCTAGTGATTAAATAAACAGGATCAAAAAACAATAATTAATTACACAAATTGTTTAATGGATTTCATATTTTTTCTGGAACTTAATATTTCCTTTAATCATTATAACAAACAATTAACTCTTACGATAGACGCACCCAAGTCTCGTCTGATGTTAGGATTTAAATCTAATTTTGGAAAATCGTTTTGGAATTGTTTGGTAGCGGATTCATATCGGTCTCGTTTCATGCGGCTATTCAATCGCCTTCTACATATCGCTGTTATTGTCTCGCTTCAGGGACGGGGGTATGAGTGAGCGAGACGAATGATCTCGATAGAGCCTTGTGTGAGGGCGAGGCTGCGCGCGCACCCGCTACGCCTCTAGCGCTACGAGTCAGTCACGATCGGGCTACGAAGCTACGACACCGCTACGCCGTAGACCTCATCCCGCAGACAATCAGTGTTTTGTGTGACGCTTTGATCTCAAGAGAAAAGAAGCTAACACCCCCGCAAAATCCAAGGTATATCAATTATAAATCATTCATATTTCCTTCCCAATAAAGTCCAGTATCGCTTGTAATATTGTCGTGATGACAGCAATAACCAGTCGAAGGATTTTCGCTCTTATATCTTTATGACATTAATACGGCAAGCTCGTAATTAGATGAATGAGATGCCGTGAACCGTACCAAGGTCTATCCGATATTGATGCATTGGCATTAGTGTTTCCTAGATGGAAGTATTATGTAATAATGTCTATTTTACTCTGACATCGGGACTAAATTGCTCGGATTCCGTTTGCCGCTGTTTCGAATCATTGAACTCGATTGTTCTTGGAAATATTGGATATATGTGTCGACCAGTCAGGTGTAAACTAAACCGTTTTCTAGAAATGGAGTAATACTCATTGTTTGGTTCTTTTGTAGTGGTTACATTATACATAATATATCAAGTTTTAAGTTGAAATCATGCGATCGATCTAGATGCATTTTACCTAATATTAAAATTCCGTGATTTAGCTTTGTGATTTGATACATAGATGTCTTTTAGCTTACATATTATATGAATTTTAAGTATAATACACGCGTTATATATGTTACGGCTAATACCCGAAGTGCGGTTTCACCTAGTTTTAGCCGGTTAGAACTAGGTGTAGCCACTTAGTCTTGGTTAAACCCCGAATCGAGATATGTTTTGAAAGAAGTTGGCTCCTCCTCGCTTCGTCGTCGCATGTGCGTGGTAGAAAGCAACCTAACGAACCTAATCTACCTTCTGTCACAGACAAGTGACTTCGAGTCCAACACTTGCACTACAACAGGACTTGAGACCTAGTTTTACCCGAAAACGATCGGCTACTAGGTTTAACCAAGACTAAGTGGCTAAACCTAGTTCTAACCGGCTAAAACTAGGTGTAGCCGCACTTCGGGTATTAGCCGTAACATATACATACACATATGTATGTATTAGTAGATTATAGACACACGTTACCGTATAAGTATTCAATCGAAAGTCTCGTCACGATCCAAATAAATATCTCTCAGCTCACGTAACTTCCAGATCTTATGTCGTAATTAGGATTTCTTGTACCAAAATAATTAAGCTGAATTTGGTTGCTACACCTCCTGATTTCATTATTTGGAAGTGTTATGTTTGAAGTTGGGATAAACTGAATAATTTAACGAAAAATCCAACACATTCGGGTCAATAGTAGATTTTTTGTATACTCATCTATTAAAAATGTTATTGCAAATCAGAAATTCAGAAAGTCGTTGCAGCTATGAACGCCAACCGAAATGGTTTCCACCAACCACGCGACAAATTTTATTGCAGTATACATATATTAAAAAAAAAATGCTTACATTTCTGATCCCGTTAATTTCCATTCTAATTCCTCCGATACCGCAGGTTTTACTTAATCCGTCCATTTCCATAACCGTTGTCAGCGTATTTGCCGACAATTTTGGTGAATTGCTGTGACCTTTTGACCTTAGCTAAATACACCCTTTAGGGATCATACAGATTCCCGCAGTGCGTTTTTGCGGCCCTAAGCAAACAAAGACGCACCTGCTACATTGTTGCCCCGGACCTGTCCCTTTTACAACGACATCATGACTGACAGACGCCTCATAATCTGAACTAACGTTTACACAGTTATACCATCTATATCTATATACATATCATAAAGCTGTAACCGGTCGGTGTCTGTACAGTGAAGATAATGGAAAAAAATTGGGGTCATTATTGATGCAATAGAACACTAAAATAATGTTTAAAAAAAAACTGTCTGTTTGTCTGTCGGTATGTTTGTTTGTTATAGACTCAAAAACGGCTGAACCGATTTGTCTACGGTTTTCACTAACATGTAGGCGCATTTTTAACTTAACATTTAGTGATTATTTCATTTTGATCGGTTCTTAAATAAAAAAGTTATTTTCATTTTATTTTTATTTTAAAATAATGCGAGCGAAGCCGCGGGCGTCCACTAGTATATAATAAAGCTGAAGAGGGTCAAATATATGTACCTACATTACATAGAACATATAGGAAAATAAAAAGGTTTAGATATACTTTAAATCAATAACAGAACACGTTTCAGCAATTTTTTAGATTTTTTGTCTATTTATATGTTTATTTAAAAGCTCATCACGCAAAAACGGATGAACGGACTATCATGATTTTTAGAATGTAGCTAGTATGAAGTCTTAGAAGTATCATAGGCTTCTTTTTATCCTAAAATAGTACAAGCGAAGCCGCGGGCGTCAGCTAGTTATGTATAAAAATGACAGTGTGGTTGTTTGTATCCCTTTCAAGCCTTATCAGATTGACGGATTTTCGGTACGTTAGTAAGAGAAGGTTCCGAGAGTGACATTTATGTTACTGTTTACGAAGTCGCTAACATCCGCTTGTACCTAGATAATTTTCGTTACTTTTCGGCGTTATGATTTGTCAATCAACGTGATAGACATGTATGTTAATTGAATTCTGGTCAGACATCGTTGATAAAGATGATGTTGAAAATAGATAGGGAAATTTCGGACACACAACAGAAAAAAATCTCGTTTGTAACAAAAATATGAGCACGTACATATATTGGCGTTAGAGCAAATTCCAAGTTTAGTTAGACATCTCCTAGTTATTTTATCTATCCCTTTCCTGCCGAAACATGAAGGATCAGGTTTATGACGGTGATACACTCCAGAATTCCACAGTATCCTGACCTTTATTGAATGAAGCGGAGTCGATACTTTGTATATCAGTAACAGAAACGAGTATATACAGTTGTTCTATGCTAAAATCACCTATATTTCCGAAAAAAGTGAAAAGTTAATCCTTAAAAAGTAGATACCAAGAAATATTATTAATTGTGATACAGTTTAAAATTTTAATATTGAAAAAGTTTAAAATCGTTCGCTTCATTTACTTCACAACAAAGCCTTGAAAATGTCCAACATTCAGACATAAATAATCCTAAGACAGAAAGGTTAATGGAAACTTTTAGGAGCGCCTTTATTATTCTCTTTTGTAAAAGAACCAGCTTTATGTCCTAAGCGTGGCCAAATAACTAATATACTTCTTTGCGTATTAGCTAACTTTTCAAATATTAGAAACACAAATAAACGTTACTTTAGCGTGCTGAAGTCGTTTATGTTTAATTAAATTAGGCTTACCATCAAAGTTTAACACTTGTGTTAATATTTCGCGTGTTTAAAATTATGGCAACGGCACGAAATGCGGTACTTTTTTCGAGAATTTAACGCGGGGTGCTATGTGAAATCGACATTTCATAAAAATCAAATAAAATAGAAGTATATAAGATAGAGCTAAATTTTTTTCAGTTTATATAATTTTGATTCAGTGTTAAGACAATAAAAAACGCCAAAACACAAATACGTATACTTCGCTCGATAGTTTTATTTTTTGAAAGATAGTTGTTTTGAAATATTTTTCACCCTTTTTTCCAAAAGTAGTACAGATATTTAAACCAATTTAATTATATCTAAAAGATAATGTTATTACATATTTAGAGGAGTAAAAAGCCATAAATAGAATATTCTGAATTGCTGATTTTATATGAATTTATTTCGTCAAAAACGTCTGCATAACTGCTCAAATTGTGCAAAATTGTTTGCGTGTGGACAAGACTCGTCGGCCGGAGCTATGCACGCGATGCTCGCCCTTGCTCTCATGTTAATATGGCGTGGAATTGCATGCGAAAAAGCAACTGTAGGCAAAGGCTGTGAAATATCGTGGCCTTAAAAGAGAAAGTACGCTTTCTAGTACGCGGAGAGTGATACTCGTAGGCTCGTAGCATCTCGTAGCAGACGGCTACGGCGTAGCTCCGTAGCGTACTCGTAGCGTGATATCGTAGAATCATTTTTTTCAAGCTTCACATAGAGTAGTACGAATTCGTTCTGTAAAAAACATTGTTGTATTCTTATAACGTAATGAGTATAATTAATGTTTGAATCGAGTCACTATACGATGTTTACGGATGTAATTGTGTCTTTATGTTTCAAAGCTACTTGAATCCAGTACGAAATCTTAATAGAATAGAAACCGTTGTAGTATACTCTAACCCCAATATGACTGTTTTATGATATAAAATATTAATTTATTTGGCACTTTATCAATCAAAATTGAATCGAATTCGATATTATTTTGAATAATATTGTGTTCCGGCCTCCATACCAAATCATAAGAGATTAGTATGTCTTTATTGGAAAATGAGGACACAGATACATACACATGATATTAGTACATTTCTTTCATATCTTATTCTAAAAGCTCACACATTATAAAAGACGTGACGTCATGCATGAAGACGTGGTAATGTCTACGTGAATTTATAAATAGGTGATACGAGCTTTTTATGAAAGCTACGTTATATTCGCAATTTTAACAATACATTCGTGAATGAGTATTTCGGGGAAACGCTTAGGAATTCGGCTTTATGCTAAAAATAACGTGTGTCTATTGATTTGGTGGAAGTTACACGTTCGTAGTACGAGAATTTAGGTATTTATTAGAGACTAGCTGGTGCGCGCGACTTCGTCCGCGTGGAATAGTTATTACCATAAAAACGGTTCTAGTGAGTTAACCTTAAAAGATAGACATATACTGTTGCAGACATTTTGTTAGATCATTTCAAGAGAAATAATTCTTTCATACACATTTTTTTGATATCTGGAACCGTTTTTGCAACGCACGCAACGGAAGCCCGCAAGGATGAATATTTTACCCCGTTTTTTCACATTTTCCATTGTTTCTTCGCTCATATTAGATGCAGCGTAATGTTATATAGCCTAAAGCCTTCCTCAATAAATGGTCTATCCAACACAAAAAGATTTTTTCAATTCGCACCAGTAGTTTCTGAGATTAGCGCGTTCAAACAAACAAACTCTTCAGCTTTATAATATTAGTATAGATTTTAGGTGTGTTATTTCTTTAATTCCCACGTATTTTCTAAAACGAACTTAAACTCTTTTAAAATGAGTAGTGCCTACATACAAAACGCTTTTACAATTATCTTATTAATTCGTGGCTTAACGCTTTACCAAACGGCTTACACATAAGATGACTACCAGTCCAGCATATTCTGATATTACACAGATAAATCAACTCGTGTCCACAGAGAACATGTATTATTCAAACGGTCCATATACATATATGTACAAATAGTTTAAGTACGTGCAATGTAACAGATATGTGGTTACAAACGCACACCTGCATTCAGTTATTCCGATTGTACGGTAAGCGAAAGGCAAATGTAAGCGGAATCTCGTGCATTTTTAATATGCAAACACAGGATCCCATGTCCCACGATAAATTGTTTTGTTCATGCACTTTAGTTCGGGGTTTGTTCGACCTTTTGTTTGTGAATTAGTTTGCTGGAAAAAACAGACCAATTTCATTAAAGAGACGGAAAGTTTAGCTAAATTATAAAAATAATGTATTTATTGCTAAGTTACAACCGTTCGATAGAAAAAGTATGTTAATAATAATAAAAGGTACGTAATTCCCGGGGGCTGAAAATAAAAAATGCAAAATTTTGGTTCAAATATTATGTAGTTTAATGCCATTGTAATTTCTAGTTATCTAGTCGCTTAGTATACATTTCTAAACCGGACGAGCCAAAATAAACCTTTACGACTGCTTTACTGTCGGGGTTTAAATATCAAACGGAACTGTTGGTAGAGTATACCTACACTGTACACATTGCCAAAGTATAAGTGAAAAGATAGTTAAATCTTATTATATATATATATATATATATATATATATATATATATATATAATTAATTAATTATGATTAATTATATAATTAATTATATTAATTAATATAATTAATTATATTAATTAATATAATAATTATTAATTATATATTAATTATTATTATTAATTATAATTAGATATATCATCATAATCATCATCATCCACAGCCCTTGGGATCCCACTGCTGGGCATAGGTTTCCCCTTGCATGTGCCATCTGCGTCGATCTTGTGTAGACCTCATCCAGGTTGGACCCTGATTTGATATGGTATAACCAAAAATGTCATATCAAAGTAACAACATAAACCCTTCATTGTCAAGCTAGCTTCCTAAGCCCACTACAGGACAAAAGCGCACGCCCTTTTACGTAAATACTCCTTGGATTGTCTCTACTATGATATTCCGTTATTGTATCTTGCTTTCACGTCGGCGGCTTTACAAAACACTTTGTTAATATGTTAATTAGCTAAACACGCCTGTACTGGAGTATTCTAGAGCTTTCTTGCGAGAACCTAAGCCGGTGAGCGTGGGAGCTGCTTGCATCATTTGAGCTTTGCAACACCTACAGCTTTTGTACTCTGGCTAGGAAAATACAACAAGGAGATTGTTCTAAAAATGAAGTTGTTATTATATATAACCTTATATAACCTTTGTAGTAAAGTGTTGATGAAGTATAAACACAGATATTTACATACTTATAATATTTGCAAAATGATAACGAAAAAACATTTGGTTTATAAATTTGCCAGTAATCAAAATTTTGTTCCTAATGTTCCTTAATCAGTTACAGTTAAACTCAGTTACATGAAAGCGATTTAGAAGACAATATCACGGACTTTTAAAGAAAGTGAATGAATCCAATTAATTCAATATAATCAATGGATGTAAAGTGTGAATTATCCGTGCCGTTATGTGATATAATAAAATGTGAGTACAATGTAACCACAAAAAACTCAAGTTTGAGGAGACATTTTTATTCTTTAAAAGATGTCTTGAAAATTCATCAAAGATTCTTCAATCGGTTCTTATAAGTGAGGTTAAAATCGTCGAATTCTATCTGTGCTTTTGTAGGTATCGTGAAAAAAGCTCTCGGACCGTCTCATTATCCTTGAAATTGTTGTGAAAGTTCCTCGGGCGTCCCACGCACGGTTCGATTCCAAGTTCTTTTACAATTATCAAGCTTTATAACTTAAAGACATCTAACTACCTATTTGATCACTATGAAAACCGTTCCGTAAGTCATATGTCATGCGGGGACCAATATAAGCGTTTTTTTTTCAATCCACGTGTCTATACAGATGGTCAAATCAGCTGGCATATGTTTTGCGTCATATTTATGAAGTGACTTATTGCGCGTATTTGTTTGGAACTTAACTTTGGAACTTTGGCCTATAGCCCGCGGTGTTACTTGCAATATCTGTGATAAATGTAGCTGATCTGTATTCTGTGCCCATATTACTATCCAAGATCTATTATATTCCTAACTAGTGGACGCCCGCGGTTTCGCTCGCATTATTTTAGGAATATAAGGTTTAAAATGAACATAACTTTTAAATTTACGAACCGATTGAAATTAAATAAATACTAAATGTTAAGTTAAAAATGCACCAACATGTTAGTGAAAACCGTAGACAAATCGGTTCAGTGATTTTCGAGTCTATAACGAACAAACATACCTACTGACAAACAGGTTTTTTTTAAACATGAATTTTGTGTTTTATTGCATCAATGAAGACCCCTCAATTTTTTTTTATCTATCTTCAATGTACAGACACCGACCGGTTACAGCTTCATTATAGGTATAGATTAGTTAAGTGTCTGAGCATGAAAAAAAGGAACAAACATACATACCCACATTAGTTACCTACATTTTTTAATATGTCTGTCATATGTGATAGGTTTGTTTATTTATACAAAGAGGCATCTATTCAGTATGATATCGCTGTAGCTAAGTGACCTCTAATGAAGCGAGTGCGGTCAACCGTCACTGACCACATACTTTGCTTCTATTCACAGATATTTTAAGGACTTGCGCAGAGTTGCTGCTGGAAATGTTGGATTAAGTGTGAAAGAGACAAAGTAATAATATAGAAGATCTAATTCAACTATAATTTCAAATTGATTTTGTTGAATGTCGACATGAAAAACTACAAAATGCTAATAGCCGTTCTATAATAATTTATCAAACATAACTCAGTATAAACTGTATACGAATAAACTTTTACACAAAAAAAAAAAAATGCTGTGTTGACTATTTTCGTTACCACTTAGTGTTACGAGTATCATCTTAGTAACTACCACGATTCATTTGGAATCAATATGTGATATTCCTACCAAATACTTACATAAGTGCATACATATATATTTATACATATATTATATGTATATACCTTCAAGTAGCAGAGGTTTTACAAACAGTCTTTCGATAAACATTTATTACTATTTTTTTAGGAAGGCTCATTTTCAACTACGATCTAGTGAAAACTCAAAAGAAACCGATCATTATCTTCTGCCAGTAAGTTGCACTCTACAAGTTCGGAAAATTCGGAAAATGGACATGACACGAACACAATGTACATCTCAAACTAGAAAAAACTAGAGAAAACCAGTATCTTCTGCCAAACAAGGTATAGATAGATAGATAGATAGAAAACACTTTATTATAAATACCAATAACAGGAAAAAACATAATGAAACATGCAAACTTAAAATTAGTGTCCTAATTGGCGACCTTATCGCTCAAAGCAATCTCTTACACTACTACATACTACTACCGTATACTGTGTACCGATCCCGAAAAATAGGAAAATGGACATAAAAACAACATTCTTGTCAAACTAGAAGAAACCGGTCATTATTCTCCAAATAAGGCAGACCTACCGACCGACGGTTATTGTACTGATACCAAAAATTCGACAAACGAACGTAACAACAACATATGAAAGTAAAGTACATACATGTCGAACTAGCCAGCATCCCCTAATAAGGCAAAATGTCGGCCAATCACCTGTGTAATGCACCCATTACGCCACTACAGAACACGATGGAGTTACGTAACAACCCCATAGACATTCTATTGACCCCACATTGTGAAAGGGGTCGAGGGTGCTTTCAACTTTACTACTTATGCAGCGCCATTTCAAATGTTCATCTTGGACTGTGGAGCTGAACTGCTGGGAATGATCATTGAAAATATGACTGGTTTGATTTGTACTTTAATGTAGTTTTTTTTAACACGGGATAGGCGTTTGTCTACAGCCTGCCTGATGCTAAGCACCACTATAGTCTAAGATGTAGCACGCTTGCCTTGAAGAAACGTAGTTGCTTTCGATTTAAAGACCCTGGGTTCCAATGTAAGTTTGTATGAGAGTGGTAAACTTTGGTGTCAAGAGTTTTAAAATCTATGTCTATGGCTCTATGGGCCTCTTACATGGCTTAACTACTGCCGACTACCCATTTGAATATGATTATTTGGTTAATGTTGTTTGAGAGCCTATTTTATTTCGATCAGTGTTCCTTTTGCGTATTTTATCCAGGCAATCTAGTGGTTAATAAGTTGATGTTGTGTAAAACTACTAAATAAAAAAAACAGTTCAAAAACTCTCAACACCAGAGTTGGCTACTATCATACGAGCTACATTTAGTTAGTTCAAACGGTACAAAAGGAAACTGATATGATACGAGTACATAAGTCGAATGGAAAAGGATCCGTACCGAATATATTATTTATATCTTGGTCAGGCTACTTTCGAATTCGGTTGATTTATGAAACTGATGTGGACGAGGGAAAGATCGATAAAATAATGTCGCTCTTCATTGTCTTTATTGTCAAGGGAATTTCTTACCACAAAAAGTCATTCATCATTACGTCAATCCTTTTCTTCAATATCGGGATATTTTTACTCTTTCTTTACTTAATAATGAACCTTTCTTTTACAAGTAAAATTGTCATAAGTATTTGTTAACATTAATAGTTTTATTTCGAGTGTTTCATACTCGTAGTTTCCTAAACCATATTCCTAAAAGCCTGCTGTCTCCAAAAATATCGTGACCTATATTCGGAGCAACAGAAAGCGGTTCCAAAAATAGTCAAGGCGTGCTATTCCAAAGCCATAAAGACATTGCAGCCATCCTAATGAGGGTCAGGGTGCACTACACAGGCTCGTAATAAGGTTATCGTGGAACAAGCCCATTACGTAATGTAGCCAGTACTCACGGCGCCGCTATCGATCCGCCCCTGTGGCACTCTGCCAATAACAAACTCTGTACCTCTACTCCCGACTCTGATAGAAGTGGGAACTTGTGCCCGTTCACAAGTTTCGGTGTTAAAACTGTTTTATTACAATAAGAACTTTGCTCGGCCCGTGTTGGCGACCGTGCTGAAATATTGTGTGCAATTTCGAAATCGTTCGCGCTAAAATGTAGGTGGACACTTTTTTTTTTCAATTTGTTTCTTATCCTATGTACGACTCTCGATTTGGTGGCATGCCAGATTTTAATGCGTTTTCGTTCATAAAAAGTAGTACAGAATAGGGAATGCTGGAGACATCTCTCTCATTCATTCATATTAATGAATTTGGGGAAAATTACACTCATAATTTATTACACTGACGACTCATGAATTTACAACAAATTTTACCTCCTTGAACTTTCCAAGTAGGTTTCATTAGAATTAAAAGAATTGAACTCTGGCCTATTTATTACGGTTTATTTTCCCCATTGGTTCATATTTATTTCCATCAAACGGTTTCCCTTAAAAGTAAAACTCGGGCGGAATACTAATCACGGCATAAACTTGGTCATTATTATAAGTACAAAACAGGAAATCGAGAAACCGATGTTTTACATAATTTCAAGATATCTTTCCTTAGAGATTTTCGCTCGAAAATCTTCTCTCTGAGGATTATCTTATAAAATTACGAAGTAAATATGCTAAACAATATTATTTTACAGATTCTGAAAATTTGTGTATATTGTGACCTGATAAGGTTTAGATTCAATATTTGTGTTTCTTCCTTTATTTAATATATTTTTTTTATCTTTTTGCAGGATACTGGGTCCAAGCAGCTAGACTGACGTTCCCACCATGGCATTCGCAGGACTCAAAAAACAAATTAATAAAGCCAATCAGGTAAGGATTTAATCGTCCGCAGTTTAACAAGTCCAAAAGCAATTAAGGGAATTAAAGCTCTCTCGATAAAAGCAGTGGCCGAGGCGAATATCCTTTAATCTAAATAAGAGTCGTGATTAAAAACTTGGGAAGAAATTGGAGATATAAAAAGATAAAAATCATTTGAAAAAACAAAAAAAAAAAGAGATGGCGCAGCTACTCGGCTGTCTGGCTGAATATCGGGAAAGTTTGTTCGAATGAGGTTGCAAGTTCGATTATATCACGCTACTTTCTAGCCGGGAATGTTCCGCTCCTTATTTATACAATCTTAGCATCCATTCCGAAGCACACTTCAATTACCTGCAGTCAGGTTTCGATTCACATTTCGTTGAGTAGGTCACAGGGGGATGTATTTATGTTTAGTTTCTTGCGTGGGTGAGTTATAATATTGCTTTCGAACACCTGTTTGAATAAAACATTTCTTGTCGCTGAGATAAAGAAAATATAACTTGTGCCAATTGACTTATGTTGTTTGGAGTGTGGTGAAAGCTTACGCCCACTGATACTTAGAAATAATTTTCTTCAGTTATATTGGTATGAGCGTGGGGAGTATAAGTAAGTAGACGAGAAATTCAAATTTATATTACGAGTATATATCTCGTGACGTAGTTGAAACGACACTTATTATATTAAATTTTGTGTTTAAATTTAAAAACACTCAATAGTAGTACTTAAGTTTATTTGGTAATAGGATTTCACTAAAAATTTTATGATAATTTTCGTAATAATGCATGAATAAAGCTATGAATTTGTGAGCCTAAAAAGCCCAATTGTGAGTAGAAGACGATTGCTACCCAGATGGTAATAATGGCTAGACGATTTGTCTTGAGACTGTGACTGGCATAAAATTGTGAATTCCACACAAAAGGCAAACTAAACCGAAATGTGTTTCACCAGAAGCTGACAAGTCACTTTAATCTAGGACTTTATGGGTTGAATTTGCACATCGTATTTGTCTCAGATGTCTTTGAAAATCACTCCATTTATATTGAATTGGTTTCTTATGAGTGGTCTTAAATTTTACTATGTAAAATACTGTTTAAGTGCAGTTTCTGAAATTTTTTAGGACATAGAATATATGTGATCTAATGAAATTACATTTGAATGACAAATCTTCCGTTTGAAATTTCAGTATTTTAGACTGTCACGACAAAAACGATTGAAATTAAGATATTTTTATAACATCTTACATTTTTAATAATTGTTATGCAATGCCAAATATTGGAAGGAACATAGCATTCATGGGACAAACAACAATAATTCAAACAAAAACATTATCTTTTTCATAGCAACTCGCGGAGCGTGTAAAATTCATTCATTTTGTTCGGGCGCGATGGTGTGTTCCGCCGTCAGCATATTGCAGGACGATGGCCACACTGTCAGGAGATGGCTTGAAATATTTTCCAATTAAACGAACCGGTAACCCCGGATTGTATTAAAGTTAATAGCCGGAACATATCTGCCGGCGGATTCTGAAACTGCAAGATTTCCAGATTGATTTCTACATTTTATACCTACATACGCTTGCCTAGTTTTCCTAAAGTCCAAATAAACTTTTTACGAGTACACAGTTGCTAGATATGTCAAGCCGCCCCTTAGGGCCTCTGATATGGCTTAACGACTGTACTATGACAAACAGCAACGTACTATCCGTGGGATGGATGACACGTTAAATTATAGGTCCCGGCTGTTTTTCAAGTGAAGGTGAAACATTAAAAATACGTTACAATGTTGCAAAGTAAGGTATACATGTACATGACGTGAGTTTTTTGCGCATTCCAAAGCAGTTAATCCAAGAAAAAACACAAGTCATTTAATTTGAGTTGCCACGACAACACGTAATGTGTTGGCGGCATGGAAAAAAGATATACTCGTATGTAGCTATACTAGAGTAGAAATGGCAAGTGGGCGCCATATTAGGTTTAGAAAATAATTAACTTTATTTAATAGGAAATACCCGAGGTACATTTTTTTTAACAAGTAATGGGTTTGCGCTTAACCGTAATTCGCCTGATGGTAAGCAATTATTACGGTCTAGGATCATTACATCTTTATAATCAAAATCATTCTAGGACTTGATCACGGCGACAAAATGTGCAAATGGAAATTTTGACAGATTTCCCTTCCCCTTAATTCACTCTTTAGTTGGCGGCTGAAATTCTATCACCGCCCGCCTGCGTTCCACAGCTCTGTTTCCTTTCACTAAACACGTACTCCCTCTTGCAAATGAAACCTAGCGCGGGAGATTGAATTATTTATTTACTACCCTCGCATTTATGGTACAAGGCCCTTGTAGAAAATCCTATTCGAGGTTTTATACCCACGCAATGCGACCCTTTCAAACTTTCCAAACGTTATTTACTCGAGAGTCCAGTTTACTGTGTCATATATGCCAGCTAATCTTAGTAAGTGATACTAGGTAGCAAAACCACTGTACAGAATATTTCGTTTAACTGGCGTAGACTTATTAAAACTTTCGTGAGACATTTTTATCAATATGTAACCAAAATGATTTTCACTCACGTGTAATTCGCGTATGTTATTGAACGTGAGTGAAAACGGTTTTAGTTATATATTGGCGTATACTTATTTGTAGAACGGTAAAGCTATATGAGAATGTCATTGTAGCAGCTCTACGAGAGAATCTACGACTTTACGGTCTGTTACAATACTGTAGTTCTAAGAATTTCGGAAAGATTTCTAGATGCAATGTTATTTTTATCAAGTCTTGAATTTGATCGAGAATGACCCTAATTCTCCTAAATGACTAAACTCAGCTTTACAATGCCTACCAAACAGTTTCTGGATTAAAAATGTAATTACTAATTATATTTTATAAACCATTTCTCTCGGAATGTGTGTATTTAATAAACTTTTATTATACAAGTCACGCTTTCAGAATACCACTAAATAATAAATAAATAATAAATATTCCGGGACATCGCACACAGCGCCATCTAGCCCCACACTAAGCAAACGCTTGTGTCGTGGGTACTAGATAGCGGATATAATACTTATATAATACTGACTGGTTTGTATTGTACTACAAAATAATGTTTATTAAGTTTTCCACATATTCGTTTTACAATATACCTTATTGATGTTAGCTTTACGTGTTGAGTAAAAACGATATAATTAATAACACATACGGACTGTAGTGGTAAGTCTACGATGTAAAAGTAATTCCGAGAACATATTACACACAGTATTCGCGTCTATACTACAATGAACTCTAGTGTTCTCTAGCCATTGCTATTATAGTGACATAAAATAAGGAAAAAAGGTGAAATAAGGTTATTTTTGCTTTACATTAAGCTTACGTTTGTCCACAACGGATGTAATGGTAAGCGTCACTGCAGTATGAGATATAACCCGTTTATCACGAAGAAACCTACTCAGATTAAAAATTCATTCTTAGCAAGTATCCAAAGAAAATAAGCCTTGCACGAGCTACTATAATAAATTGAAAAAAAAAAAACGATGCCAAGATCGTTTAGTCTGATTTGTAAATCATGAATCTGACTATATATTTCGCCTAACTTAATCGAGTTCTTAGCTAAAAACATCATCCCTAAATAGCTAATACAGTATTAAGATGAGTCAGTGAGTGATGTTATAATATCAGAGACAGATAAGCCTCGTCACATAGTAGAAGCTAAACGATGATATTATCTACTCATGTCTAGTCTGATTTAATAATAATAATATGTCTTTATTGCACACCAACATGAAAGAAATACATGGAAGGATAAATTTATGATGACGTACATATGGGCGGCCTTATCGCCTTAAGCGATTTCTTCCAGGCAACCTTTGGATGGACACGATTAGCTGAGAAGAAAAGGGTCAGAGGTGTACTAAAACAAATATAAAGAATTTATAAATACATACAAAAAAAACCTAACTACAACAACAAATACCTACACAAATAGGAAATAATAACTTTAATTTAAAAAAAAGTTAAAAAAATTTAGTGAAGAAATAATAAATAATAAATCTTTAAGGTTAGATGGATATCGCTGCAGTACAGTATTAGTAAGCATTTGCTTAGTATGAGGCTAGATGGTGTGTGATACGAACTTATGTAAATTTCTCATGTTCTCGCCATATTCTTGACCACAGTTTTATGGTCGTTGTTTAATACATATTAAAGTGTTGTCTACACTGACTATGGCTATATAAAATGACTATAGATTACTATCCAATAACCCGTAATACATCAATATTTCCCCGCTCGCTGTGTGTCGTCACCCTTATTGTGGCGGCCATGATTGATGGGAATATAATGGCGTCTACAGCCTCCAGACAAGACAAGATCTGCCCTTTCGTACATAATACAACGAATACGCTAATCAGCTTTGTTTTCTTTGCAAATACAATTTTCTTTGTATTTTCCCGGAGGCTTGCGGTGGATATTTATCTCGTCCATGTATTGCATAAATCTGTGTTCAGTTTAAGTTTTCGTTACTTGTGTGAAATTTCAGTTTATTATATCCACAAAATAATACTAGCTAGTAAAAATTATGTAAGCAGAAAAATAGTTACTGTACTTCACGTTTTTTTAATACTTTAAAAAGCTCACCTGACCGACGGAGTAGCCTCCATCCACCGGTTTAAATTGAATTATTAAAACCGGGAAGTTTGTTGTTTACGAACATAATTTTGTTAATCAATTTATAAAGTGGAGCTGCCGGCGTCAGCGTCGGCAAAAACCGAGATTGTATCGCTGATCATCGGTCGCTGATACTACAACTTTGGCAGGCTCTTTATGGCAGCTTTAAAAGTTTGCCCGTGGGAGTTAACCGGTAAATTATCTCTCTTTACCTTTATAATGGTATTTTACGACGCCCGCGGTATCAGGCGAGACATTTGTTTTGTCGGAAAAATACTCGAAAACTCTTGTTTGTACCTTCATACCTTGTAGGTGTATTTTTACTAGAGCAAAATGTTTATCGGAGAGCTTTTCGGCTTATAGAAATGAGTACGCGTGTTTTCGTTTTTGGACACGGCTTGCTGCAGCGGAAATCCCCGATACGGCTGGTGGTGCAACGTGTGCTCCATATATACAATTTTGCGGAAAATTGAAAATTCTGAATACAAAAACAGTCACCGGCTTCCTCGCCGTGTTGCTATGACAAAGAGAATTCAATACATTATGTATATGTCCATAATATTTATAGTAACGCTTTACTATTGTTCCGGAACAATATATTCTGTTGATGTCCGGTTGTATTAGATAGGTATACGACGGTGCTGAATATTTGATAGCCTAAAATAGAAACTTAATCCTACCGTTCAGAAAAGGTCAGCATTAACGCTCTTTTTGGCCTTCTTAATTTAGTGTTTCAGAAATATGTATTCTATTCTGAGCTCAGAAAATGCCGTAGGCGAATTGAATTTGAAGAAGAATATAAAATGTTGCCAGTGTTTAGTTACTTATAGAATAACATTACAGAAAAATTGTTTTTTATTTATAATGATTTTTTTCTTGATGTTTTAGTCAAGATAGTGCAGCAGGTATAATCAAATTATTGTTTTCTTTAATCGATGTAACTGATACAATTTGAAATCTTTCTAATCTTAGTAAGTTTTCAATTATCATGCATAATCATAATCATAATCATCATTTATTCATAAAGCCATTTTACACGTCACATTGTATAGTTGTAATTATTATTGTGTCCAAAATTATTGATTACTAGCTGTGCTCGCGACTTCGTCCGCGTGGAATAGTTATTTTGGGCATCATATTTATTTTTGCAAACAACATCTTAAGCTTTATAAATTATAGATCAAAGATGAATAATTTTCCCCGTTTTTTCCACATTTTGCATTGTTTCTTCGCTCCTATTAGTTGCAGTGTGATGTTATATAGCCTAAAGCCTTCCTAGATAAATGGTCTATTCAACACAAAAATAATTTTTCAATTCGGACCAGTAGTTCCAGAGATTAGAGCATACAAACAAACAAACAAACAAACTCTTCAGCTTTATAATATTAGTATAGATACGAATTTTGTACTACCTATACAATTACTCCTACTTTGTATCCCTAAATACTGCGACGTCGGGACGACCCTTTCCTATCAATATAATAACAGAACATGATATCGGGCACATAAAATACGTCTTCTAAATTGGGTATAAGTTGACTAGATATAAATAATCTTAGTAATATACAAGGGACAAGGTAAGAACCCGACCCAGTTACCCTATTTTAGCTCAAACTGTTTGAAACTACTCGTGTGTATACAATTGTGTCTATTCTCATGGTGATCTAAAAGTTTGGTCTGATTCAGGTGGTTTTAGGGACGCGAAGACCGCCACTTGTGGCAATAGTTTAACTTTTTCAGTCTTTTTATATTTGGTGTCAACAATAAATATTATAGTCATTTCAGTTTGTAAACCCTTACTATGGTTACTTGTTTAATGTTCATAAATAAAGTCCAACTAGTCTGGTCATGTCATGTCTTAATAATCTATCGAATTTTCCAATACTGCTTGTTAGTCCTCTCGTTATAATCTTACAATAACGATCGACAAGTATAACAATTAGGTTTACAAACCCCTATTAGTTTTCTTGTCAGTATATGCCTTGAGCCTCTGTTTTATCCGAAAAGGTTCTACCAAGAACAGCGTATTCGATAAAATAACCTTGACCCACAATCTGACCTATATAGTCGGAAATAATTGCTTTAATCGGTAATTTAATGACACCTCTGTAAAATGGGGTCTGGACAGATTTATTGATGGCCTTCCCAACGATGAGTAAATGGGTAATAACAAGCCATTAGATAATTGTGATCGCGATTTTGGTCATTCTGCGTGGGTTTTCTTTTGAATTGATTAAATTAATGGCGCAGTCATTTAAAATGAATAAAGAATGTGTAAAATATTTATATCATTAATTGCAATATTACCACACTTATTAATATTAATAAAGATACATGTCATAATTTTCAGAAACATTATACACTCAATTTAACTAACACCGGCGATACCGTGCCCTTCGGTAACAAAGTTTCCGTGTCAGGTCAAATATTCGTATCCCAGCACTTAAAATTAAAGCACCTTCTAATCGATCGACTCCCGAAGTGTCCCGGCTCTATTCGCGCATCACAAAGGGTGCAATCGCGAGATGAACCTTGACCCAGTGGGGGCTCCGCCCGCGGGCGCTCTGCCCCAATTACACTGGCCTTCAATCCACCGAGGTCCTGCGGCGCTTCAACTATGCGTCGAGACCTTGCTGCAATTGCATGGAATTAAACTACTCTCCCTAGAGTGATTTAAATATGATTGCAATGCTATAAATGTGCTAAACTTTGATTTTATTTATAAATAAGATGTTTCGTTTTTGTATAAAATAAATCAGCCAGTTTCATATTGAGCAAATGAACCCTGGTGCCGAGAGATTCTAAGCATTTGCTGTAAAAAACTGGAATTAATAACCATATTTATATTTTTTACGATTATTTGTCATTATAATGAAGCAGTTTGAAAGAGTCTACTCTAAGAGCTATGTAGGTAACTTATCTCGGTTTATCTTAAGAATTATGGGCGTGATTTAGGTCCGTCAGATGCGTTTAGATAAATATTAAGTCGTAGCTACATACTAACGCTTTTATCGTATATTCCAACCATCCGTCATAATTAAGTCTACTTTTTTCGTTTATCCCACAGTCAACACGTTTGTGATTTATCTCGCTTTGAATCCCGAAAATATTTTTGTTGTAATTTTCTTTACGTGGATGCTGTAACACGGTTATCCGCTTGGAGCGAGACTACAAACGAAAATCCTGCACGACAAACCAAAGCCGTGCTGGTTGCTTTTAGCTAATTAAAAAGGGTAGGTGTAACTCTTTGATACCAGTAACTAATTTTCCATACGCTTCTTTTTCCACCGAGCTTTGAGTGCCTTCGCGTTTCACACGATATACATTTTTTGCTTATCTTAACTCTCGTAGTAAAACCTTGATTTGAATCGCAAAGGACCTCAGCGAAAGGGGAACAGCAATTCCGTTTTTACGACCCCACTGTTGATAAAGACTATAAAGTGTTTCCACCGACATGTACAGAGCTTTCCATTTTAAAGGCTATTTGTTGGATCCGTTTGTAGCCCATTCTCCTTTCATAAAATAGCTGGCAAACGTAAATAAGCTTCTTAAGAGTCGGCGCATGGAAATAAATTATATTGTTGGTTCTTATTAAAGGAGATAAACGTGAGCCCACCCCCTATTATTTGCAAGGGAAAGCGCGATAACATTATCTTCTCGACGTCCTGATTTCACTTGACTACGGCAAATTCCACGGAAAGCCAAATCTCACTCAAATGGAAGTCAGGGCATAATTTAATTGGCGGTAATTAAGAGCTGACTGTAGTTCGGCTCTCAACAAATGTTCGGTAGATTTCCAGAGACGAGACCACAGGGTATTTGTATTAGGTATATTGTACTGTGCTGTGGTTACAAATTATTTGATATGTATTTTATTGGTTCGATTTAACTGTTTACATTTACAATCATACTATTATAGAAGGTTGCTGATTTGAAAATTTGTGTTAACTTTTATCGCGATGCGAATTGAACTTGTTCTTAATCGACTTAATTTATTGAAATGAATTTAAGTTTGATAATATTTTTCTAACTCCAATATGTATAAATCAACAAGTTCAGTCTACATGCCGCTAAGTAACACAAGACTCGCTAATTGTGACCATTCATAGCAGAAGCTTTCACCGTGATATAATAATTTTGATTTTACGTTATAGTAGGAGGTCTCGCAATTCGGCCAAGGTTAGGCCTCGACCAGCGCTTTGTGCGCCGACCTTCCCGCTATCGCGGTTTATCCTTTCTCTACTATAAACTTTTTAAAACAAAATCTGCGGAACGTATCGGCGAGAAACGCATTTCCCTAAAATTATCGATTCGGATTTTTGCCCGTACAAGTTTGCCCGCAAAATTGCTTTTTCCACTCCAACTTTGGATGTTACACAACTTTTTCGATGGGAAACATTGTGGACTTTTTATGTTTGCTTCGTAACATTAGATTTGCCATCTTAAGGTATAGACCAAATTTCTCTTAAAAGTAGCTTAAGATTATGAAAATTGATTTTCTGATTGTTTTTTTTTATGATAATTCCCTTTGCATTTATGAGTATATTTCTTTCTAATCAAAGGCTAAAAATGCTACAAAGCACCCAAATATCCACTCTGTATAATTGAATATTACATTTTAATACATTAACATGTTTGTTTCAGTATGTCACAGAAAAGATGGGCGGTGCCGAGGGCACAAAATTGGATTTGGACTTCGTGGAGATGGAAAGAGTAAGTACGCTTATTTTGGTTACACTTATTGCGTTATATGAAACGGATTTATCTAATAACGACGTCATCTGCGAGTGTACTAGTCTAGTACTTTTATCAATTTACATCTCAGACGTTTTATTTGATTTTGGTATCGAGTCAGGCATCGTTAAAAGTTTATAAAAGAGAGGAAGCCTTTTTAAAAAACTTATATTAGCTTGTAAAAGAAGATATATAGTTTAATTTTACTAGTTAGGCCACCGCTCAACTATTACTTGTCTGACGTTAAGGACCGTTGCAATCTACATTTTAAGAGAAATTTAGGCAATATCTATGAACATTTTAAATTGTTCATAATATATGAATAGAGACGTAATGTCCGCCACGTTACAAATGCAGCTTTACTACACTCCATTCGTCAGACAAACATCTCTAACAACATATTATTTCTTTTCAGAAAACAGACGTAACATGCGAACTAGTAGAGGAGTTACAAATAAAAACAAAAGAGTTCCTTCAACCGAATCCCACCGCCCGAGCAAAGATGGCCGCCGTAAAAGGAATCAGCAAGTTGAGTGGACAGGCCAAGAGTAACACCTACCCGCAGCCAGAGGGCGTGCTCGGCGACTGCATGCTGCTGTATGGAAGGAAACTTGGAGAAGACTCCATTTTCTGTAAGTTTTTTTTTAACATAAAACATAGTATGTTGAAAGATTTTTTACCACGCGAGGATTATAATATTTTCTGTGGGTTTTTTTATTGATAGGTATAAATTTGACCACAGCCCGCCTGATGTAGCACGTTTGCCTAGAATAAACATATTTACTTTAGATTCTCACGTTTTAAGAAGAAAGATAGACTTTTAAGATTCTGCTTATATTTTGTAAATCACAAAGTTTTGCTTGTACTGTCGATAATCGAAAGTATTTCTTAAAGAAAGAGCTTTAATGGCGTGCCTACCCAAGTTGTTTTTGGTCTCTTTCTCTATCTGACCGTTTTAAAATCTTAAAGGTTTATGCTCCTTTCCCGGTGAAGGTGAACAAAAAAAATATAAGAAAAACCATATCTTCACTTTCAATATTTTTTTAATCTGTTACTTAAACTCATGTTAGTCTAGAATAAATGTATACTTTATTACCCCTATATTTATACCCACGTCAATTAAAATTCATAGTATCACGTCCTATCTGGTTGGAAAATGTATTTGTTTTATTTAGGACCATTTCTGTGAATAACTAATTCAAGAGGGCTCAAGGGAGCTCTTGTCTAAAGATAAGTTAAACTATCGTGCAAATTGTACCTTGTTTTGTTGTTTTAGTACAGAATTGTAAATGAATATTTACTGATGTTGTTTCACGCAAAACGTCACGAGTAATTTAGTCCTACATAAAATATACGCGTCAGTGGAAAGCTTAAAAACTAAGCAGTTTAGTATTGCGGGTTTTAGGTATCCGTGTAAAATAAAGTACTTAATCGTGATTTTGGTGTAACATACGATGATATATCAGAATTTGTTTAACATTTATAGAATAACTAGTGTATGCCCGCGCCTTAGTTCTTGTTGTATCGGGTCTAAAAGTAGCATATATATCAGTTTTAAAATCTGATGCTGCCACACTTAAAATCGTAAGCCGTCAATAGAATTATAATCCGGTTCTCCGTTGCGTTGTTAAAGCAGAACAAACTAATGTACTTTCGCTTATAGAATAGTATAATATGAGTATGGTTCTATTTGTTACTGTCCATTTTATTTTGTTTATCTTAGCACAATGCCTGATCGAAATGGGAGAAGCGTTGAAACAGATGGCGGATGTGAAATACTCTCTCGACGACAACATCAAGCAGAGCTTCTTGGAACCACTGCACCATCTGCAGACCAAGGATCTAAAAGAAGTTATGGTAAGGAAAAGAACAAGGCAGAAAATAAAAAAATGGGGTCAGTTAGGTGTTTAGACAATTTTTATCTAGCTATTCATACCTTCACTTGATCGAATCTTAAAGTTTTAATAAAGTTAAATTAACCTACCACATCCAATCTCGATAAAGTGTTTGTAAAAATGAAATCAAAATCGACCTCAATTTTAAAGCTAATTAATGCACAACGTTTCTTGAACGCATATAGCAACTAACTTTAATAGTACACACAGAAACATACATACGTTGGTGAGTCATATTGTAAGATGTCAACTACAGAAATATATTTTTTAAAATTGTTCATTCTGGATTGTATGTGATAAAAATATTTCGTGAATAATATTTTTCAGCATCACCGGAAGAAACTACAGGGACGTAGGCTCGACTTCGACTGCAAGCGCCGGAGACAGGCCAAAGGTGATTATCAGAACAACAATATCCGCATGTTTTATATAGAAAAAAAAAATACATTCATTTTTCTCTATCTCACTTGTGAAATTATTCCTACTTTTCGTTCGATTCTCCTCAACGATGTTTTTTCGTTTGGTATTTGATTATGACTTTTTCTTTTTGTTCAAATCAAAGGCCCCGGTAGGGCCCCAAGTCCCTATATGAGCCCAAGTCACGGATCAACAAGACAGGGTACGTAGGGACACGATATTTACACGCTAAACATTACACATTAACATTAAGCTGTAGGCTATAACACACGCATACATCCATGTAGGCTAACGTATGTACATATGTATATATAAGTCCTATAATAAGCGCTCACATTTTTTACATGATTTTGTTCCTGCTCTCGCCTGCAACGGTCCTACCATCATCAATATACCCGCCTGCGTATTATTTTCGACATTTGGTCTGTATACATTTTTGGTTCTTATTATGTTTGTCATACTCATCCGTATCGTGTATTTGTGTATGTGTTTGATTTTATTTGGACATGTGTGCATTGGATATGTAAAACGTGCATGTGTTGAATATATACCTATACTTTAATAAACTGTTTACGTTAAATGTACGAAATACGACCGTAATACGTTATGCACGCATTTGTATACGTGTAACACTGACATGTTCGAATTTCGTGGCGACCAATGCGTGCGCGTATATGTTTTGCGTGCGTAATGCGTACACGTACGTATCCTTGTGCGTGCAATATGTACGTGTGCGTGCGCCTCCGTGTGTGAAGTACGCATACATCAGGGTCTCACATTCCAGACGACGAGATCCGTCAGGCCGAGGAGAAGTTTGCGGAATCGCTTCAGCTCGCACAGATTGGCATGTTCAATCTACTCGATAATGATGTGAGTTACTTACTTCTATTTTTATTTGTTCCAGACTATTCGGAATTCTATTGATTAATTGGTTCAAATACCTATGCACAATTTGGTTTAACTTATTAGGATGGATTGCCGCAATATGTCAATATAACGGTGGAGCAGTTTGCATATATTTCAAACTATTAAAAAAATCAACGGTAAAAATAATCCTTTGCTTATGACATGCTGCAGACTAAATAAAACATAACTTGCTTTAGGAATATTGATATGAAAAATGACGTCTATATAAGTTTCAACTAACCAAATGTAAAAAAGAGATAGCTTTACTATCTTAGTATATCTATGTGTTAATCCTAATGTCCATATTGTAGGTGGAGCAAGTGGCGCAACTGAGTTTCTTCGCGGAGGGCCTGCTGGAGTACCACCAGCAGTGCACCGAGATCCTGCAGGGACTCGTCTCCCAGCTCATGGAGAAGTAAGACACTTTATAACAATGCATTTACGCCGAAACCGTTTCAAATATAAATTGGAATCACCGACTAGTTTTATTTGATCAATGTTTTGTCTCCTAACGAACTATCGAATTGAGAGAAAACCAAATCCATTATTGAATCATTGATTTTTTATTATGAGTGAGACGGTAATTTAATGATTAAAACCAATCATTTATGTTTAATGTAGATATGTAGATCCATGGCGATAGAGCTAAGTAATTACTTGTAGGTATTGGCTCAATAACAGGAATAGAGAAAAAATAGGTACAACGCGTTACATCACAGAAAGAAAAGGTGAAAATAATTCAAACCCTGGTGTTTGTCATACTTTGTCGTCTGCTTAGTTGTCTTACAATATGTACCTATGTTAAATTAAAATATCTGTTTTACTTATAAACACAAATTTCTGTGTTTCCAGGAAAGAGGAGGCAGTGAGCCGACCGAAGCTCGAGTTTGTCCCGAAGACGCTGGCCGACCTGCAAATCGAAGGCATCCACGACCTGAACCATGGTAGGCGCTACGGTTCCTCTCAGAGCCTCTCCCGGCCCCGCACCGCCCTCCCCCCCTCCTCCTCAGTCGGCGATCTCTCCTCAGTAGACCCCTTCAAGGCTTGGGAAGCACCTGTACAACAAACTAACAGAATAAGGACACAAATGCCGCCACCTCCCGGGTTCAAACCGCACCCGGCGCCGAGAAATCAGAACAATTACCATTTTAATGGACTCAGGGACCCCTGGTCAGGTATAATTTGTTTGCTGGTTCTGTTTTGGTTGAGGGTTTTGGATGTGTACTGCTTTGGTGGTGGATAGGTATGGTAATGGGAGGAAGATATGGTATAATTGGTGGTGGGTAAAAATCAGTGCTATGCTAAATGTGATATGTAGCCGTGTAGTCAATACAAAGGCTCTATTATTACAAAGTAATGTGGAAGAGTATCATGTAGAAAGGATGACAGCAAACCAATGATTGAAGTTATTATTTTATCATTGTTGAATACAAATATACTTCCTCTGAAAATATTTAAAAATTTCTCTGTCATGAAATATTTTCGATTGATAAGTGGTTATTTTGAGAGTTATTTGTTTGTCTATATTGTGACAAGCTATACATGTATAACAAGTCGCACTTCCTTTTTGTGGTGTCGGTTAATTGTTCAGTGTGGGGTAAAAGCAGTGCATAATCAAAATCAGTTCACTATCACACATTCACTCACTCATCTTTCTTTAAGTGCATTTGCACGCTTTATACACAACCACAATACATAGGGTACATTCACAATGCACACATATCACAAATTACATTATCACTGTATGTCGATCAAGAACTTGAAATGTTCTGAGTCTCGACAAATTTTAGGTAAAAGGTATCTTAATCCAGTAATTTTATCAATCTATACATATAATAAAGCTGAAGAGGATCGAGAGTCATCGAACAATGAAGATATATATTAAAAAATGTTTGAAAATACTTCAAATTGATAGCAGAACACGTTCCAAAAATTTCTAGAAATTTGTCTATTTCTCTGTTTATCCGTGTGTCTATTTATTTAAACGCTCATCACGCAAAAACGTCTGAATGGATCATCATGATTTTTTGTTTGTAGGTGGTATGAGGTCTTAGGAGTGTCATAGGCTATTTTTTATCCTGAAATAATGCGAGCGAAGCCGCGTCTGTCTACTAGTATTAGATAATGGCAATAATAGAGACAGGCAGCTTTGTTTAACAATACTTTGTAATGTTATAAAAAAATCTAGCATAGAAATAAACATTCCTCATAAGTATACCTAGTATAGTATGTTAATAAATAAATAAATAAATATTCCGGGACATTGCACACAGCGCCATCTAGTCCCACACTAAGCAAACGCTTGTGACGTGGGTACTAGATAACGGATATAATACTTATATACTTTTCTTTTGTAAATACATACTTATTATACATACAAACGACCAGACTCAACACAAGTAATTATAATAGAGTAAACATTTTATGAGATACAATTTATAAGGATTTCTTTTATAAAATAGGGACTCTTTACAATCAACAAGCTAAGTACTAAACACTAATTTACATTTACAATATATGTATATATGTATATAGGTATAGGAATACATAATGGGACACTTAACTATTTTCAACGTAATCTAAAAAACTTAATAAAAAATGTGTAAGTAATATTGTTTAACAAAATAAAAAAAATAAAAACACAAGTACCTACTTAGAAAATAATAATGGTAAAAGTGATTTAAATTTAAACACACAAGTAGTTTGGCTAAACGTCACTAACAATTTTTATTTCCCTCAAGTATCAGTATTTAGTTAGCTAGATTTGTTCATAACACCGTTACTTTAATTTGAAGCTTTTTCTTTTGTGTTAATACTCGTAATTCAAGGTACCAGGTTAATTCAAGTTTTTACAAACTATTGTACAGTTCTTTCACAGATTGCCGATGATCCTAGTCCCAAATCCCTTTACAATTAGACTAGGTTAAGAAATACTCGTAATATACCAGCATATACTATGGGCTTGTTTACTAACGAAATTTTAAATTTTAGAGATCAGTACCGAAAATTATTCTATCGCTGTCAGCAATACTGTTATGTCCTAAGTAATTGTTGTATGTATTTGTAAACGTATATGGAGATATGTAATTGGAAATAATAACGAACAGACAATACACATTAAAACACATGTAAAAAAGATGTGGATTCATATTTTGCTGATCGTGATTACGTTTGTTAATTTTCATATAAGTTTACAAATAAAATGATTAAAAGAACATTAATTAGTATACTCTTTATATATTAGTATAGCATATTATTCCATATGCTATACTACAAAAGAAGAAACAAGCTCATAGTTGTGCATTAATGTTGTATTTATATTTAAATACGTGTTCTTTATATCGAAGTCAGTATGCTTTTCGTCTTCCTATCTGAGTGTAAGTAGTCGATATTGTCAGTGTCTCTATCTCCTTCTATTGAATGTTCAGTCACAGACGAACAAATTTACCTACATACCGAAATGTTGATATTAATTAAACACTAAGATAATAATAATATAATAATACTTTATTGCAATTAAATAACAAGAGTAATTTCCTTATAACTGTGTGTTGTCACCCGGACGAGATGTTTCTGTTTCCCGGGTGGATACACTGATGTAGGAAAAGTATATAGAATTAGGCAAGGATTTTTTATGTCTCTTTGGTAATAGGCCAGAAAATTGGAAAGTTTGAAAATCGGTAGTCGTAATAGAATACGAAATATCCGAATAATATTATGTAAACCAGATATGCATAAATATAATGCAATGAATTGCTCTTATTGATTGCGCAGAACAGTAGACACAACAAACCGAGACGACAGGTATAGATACATGGCTGCATTTTTTCAAAACCAAACACGATATTATATATCTTCCTCTGTCTCGAAGATCTCAACTATCCTATATGCTATCGGTATATAACGGCACAAGAAAAAAAAAGTAATTCGGCCTTAAAACACGTAGAAATTAGGTCCAAGTTAGCGGTCAGTAGCGACTGTGTACTGAGTGTGGATGTGTGTTGTTTGCGTCGCGGAGAGGGCGACTCGCACGCCAGCTCGCCGGACCACAAGCCGCCGTCACACCTCGAGCTGTTCCCGGGCGGCGGCAACAACATGCAGCGCTCCAACAACGGTAACACACACACATACATGCACATACACTCACCTACACACATATAACACACATATACTTAAACTCACCTGTACACACTCTGACACTTACACATATGTACATACATACCTCAATTTGTTAAATGCACACAATGTTTATCTGAATGTAATGTGTTCGTATACACACACAAAAAATATCGTGTAAATACACATTATTCTGCACATTCTGATTTTTATTATGTGCATTGTGCACATTTTTGGTGTCGTATACATAATGTGTTAATGTATCACCATTCACCGTCAAAGTTTGTGTTTGATTGAGAATAAAAAAATTACACAAGTGCAGATCCATTTAAATTAACTTAAAATACACATAATAATTGTAACATACACACACACACACACATATATACACTCTTAACACAACACACCCCTTGAAAAATCCGAGTGGGAACGTGATGCATTTGTAGGTATTGTGAATTATTTGTTTAAAAAAAAAACAGCAACAAACACACACATTCCACTAAAACCTAATGAAACCTAGTGTTTTCAATACTTCCTCCGGCTTGCGTATGATTTTTTGTAAATAGATATTCTACTTGGCTTGATTTGATTTTACGCGTGTTTTTTTTTTACTTTTGTACGGAAATAAAATATCATCATCATCATCAACACGGCTTAAAACCATTGTGCATGTCTCTGTGCAAGATTAAATAGAAATCTGTTCATTACCAGCATACCAAATACATCAATCAAAGATATGTATAAAAAAATAATCACGCCATTACAAAATCTGTTATGATCTTTTTGTCTTGTAGAGTAGTGATAAAGATTTCCTATACGCGCATTACCTTATTATTGTATGAAATCTTTATGTTTGATCAAAAACTGTGATGCGACACAAGTTTATTTCACTTTAAATGCATTTTTACATTTCAGCTTTCATTGTTTACTATAATTAGAATTTTGTAGATACTATCCCGAAAACTATGTTCTATAATTTTAGTTTCTTATGATTTTGCATAGTTTTGTGTGTTTTTATTTTCTTTTTATCTGAATGTGTTCGCTATAGTATCTACATCATTTACAACGGATCTTATTTGTCTGTACTTGATTTAGTTCATTTACCGTGATAAAATAATTATTTGGCTTTCAATATTGTAACGATTAAGTTAGGTATGTTTATTCACAAATTTATAAAATTTTCGTTTGACAATCAAAACTAAGTTACATTAGAAATATGATCTCATAATTCGTTTCGTAAGAATAAGAATATTAAAATACCAATTCGAACTTGAAAACAGGCACAATACGAAGTTATGGCCAAAAAAGAAGCATAAATAAAATACAAATCCTGACAATCTAGAGGAAAGTAATTTCCCGCGCATTTTACCTTCAAAAACATAAACAAAAGAGTACAGACAAATAAGGTCCAAACCCCACCTTACACCTACTAACCTAACCTCCTTATAGCGTCCCCGCTGCCATCTCCCGTCAAGTCGCCCGCGCGGACTCCGTCGGCCACGCCCTCTTCCGCCGCGCCCAAGCAGCCTTGCTGTACCGCTCTCTACGACTTCGATGCCGAGAACCAGGGGGAATTGGGATTCAAGGTTGGTTGAAGTAGAAAAGAATAGAACATATAGAAATGATTTTTGTAGAGTTAATTATTTAATCTGAATTTTATCATGTACATAAAAGCTAGTCTGTGTGTGTTTTTCGTAGGCAGCTCAATTTGTAGTGCTATGTAAGTAAATAATTGTAAAATTGGAAGTCAGCATTTAGTCAATGTGTGAGATTTTAAGGTACAGTTGCCATCCTTATACAAACTGTTGTTTTATGAAAGCGATCAAAGGTCTTTGTTGAAAATATCAAAATCTTGGATGTGTCTGCAGAATACAGAATGCTATATATCTTTGTATCCTTAGACGAATCAATTGAATAATGAAAATCTTGAAAAACCAAGACAAGATAACCAGACAAACAGAAAGGAAAATGACTCGTCACATTTATTAATTAAAACATGTGTTGCAGGAGAACGACGTGATCACGCTGATCAGCAAAGTGGACGACAACTGGTTCGAGGGCTCCGTGCACGGCAAGACCGGCTACTTCCCCATCAGCTACGTGCAGATCACCGTGCCGCTGCCTAACATGTAAACACACACACTCACTAACACATGTATTAAGTCTTATCTGTCGTGTGATGTGACTTGTATAATGTTCTTATTGGGTAAGCACGATCCTCCTTTGGCCATAGCTGTTGTGTGGTTGTTGTGCTTACCATCAGGCAAACTATGGTCAAGTGCAAACGTGTTTTAGTAAAATAACGTGACTATGGAAACGAATGTGAGTTATTTACTATAATTTTAGCAAAACCGGTTCTGAGTAATTTGAATTTTATATTCAGCCCAAAAATCAGAAACTAAAAAACAAAACTAGATCAACGGCTAATATAATTTAATAATATAATTTAATATAATTTATAAATCTAGGAAGTCAAGAAGGGAAGGACAAGTCACGTGGCACGCCACAGATTAAAAAAATATGTATTTAATCGTCTCCTTCACCATTTTACAGTATTACGTAAAGCATTATATACTTCAAATTCGTGTCAAAAGCTCAACATCGATGTTAAATTATAAAAAAAAGACATCAATTTGTTGACCCCCATTCTCTCAAGCCTTTTATATAATGACATATCTAAATTAAACCAACAGGCTATGCATTTTAATTACAAAAAAAATACAAAATTATTAGCTGTTTTTAGATTCGTCAAAGAAGGTTAAATAAGAATCGGGGTCACTATTTTACTTTTACGTAATATGCAATTAAAATTGAATCAGAATTAACATACAAATAATGTATTTGTTTATTTGTATCGCTATTGATTTGTTCGAAAATAATATTAGGAAGGAATGCACAACAATGCATTATTTATTCAAATTTAATGTGTTTAGAAGCAAATTATTTTTTTATCAATCTGCTCTTCCCGAATTTTACTCAATATGACAGCTGTTACATTCTGAATAATTTTAATTTAGTATAATAATTTTTCATTTTAAAAATTTATCCAGAAACGTATAATAAATGTTCGTAGCGACCATGATATTCCATTGTAATTTTAATATATTGACAAATTAATTTTATGAATTTTCCCATTCTTGTTTTTTACTTGATTAAATGCCAAATTATGAAGACGTAACTTTATATTGATTTAATGTAGTCGGTAGTAATGTTGCCATGTTATTTTGTGGTGATTTTTAGTGATTCCAATTCGGACTATTTTATTCTGTCACCGAGTCTAATCTTAGTTAGTGAATTAAAAATTTGCTGATATTATAGTCATCATCATCATCAGCTTCCGAAAGGTAAACCGGAATTTAATATTAATCTTGTTGGTTCATTGACAGAATAAAATAGGTCATATACTGATAATCCTTATATATTATGAATTTAATTAGTTGGGAGCAAATACATTTTAGTTTCGTTTAGTTGAATCACTCGTAAGTAATAAGTATTTAGGAAATGAAATGTATAACACTCAGTACTAAGCAATTTAGTCAAAAAGTTATGAAATCGAATATGAATTTTATTTACTAACGATTAAAGATGAAATTGCAATGCAATTCGTTGGTACTGTTGTTATACATGACGCCCTATGATAGAGTTTATATAAAGGACTAGGTAAGATGTTGAAAGCTCCACTTAAGATTGTTGTACATATATTATATGTCTTCACACAACGTATATACTCGATCTAAACTATGCTATATAAGAGGCAGACAATCGATATAGTTTGTTTTTTATTATCTTATATATAAGCCTTTTATGTTTAACAATTATTATCAATTGATGTTTGATTGTTTTTAAACGCAAGGCAACTAAATGACTACAGTCTCTATGATCGACTTATTTAGATTTAATTCTGTTTGTAGATTAAATTAGTATCCTTAGAGTAGATACGTTGTGTGAGGATTATAAAGGCTTCAAGGCTCGGGCAGCATCAATTCTGAATGGTGATATTTTAAAATAAATCGTGTATCTATTTTTGTAGATGCGCTCCGTTATCTATTTATTAAAAGAAAAACCAACCGAAAAAATATGAATTATCAGTTCACTTCTTTGATTGGATACACATTCTTTATTAGGAATATTTACGTATGAGATTAGAATTTTATAGTTACAATCTTTGCGGGTAATTATTTGTCTAAATGGAGAATGTTTACATTGTAACGTATATATTAATGAATATTGAATTTTAACGGAAGTGTACGTTGTTATTCTCTTGCCAGAGATCCATGGCGGTTCGTGTTCGATGTGTTGTTGGCAAGCTACGATGTGTATGAATAAATATTATATTATATCATTGTGATGATGATATCTATAGATAATATCATGCTATACTGGTGCGTCGTCCTTCTACATTTATAGTTTAGCGTTTTTTAAGCTTTTAGTTTAGTTATGGTTACTTTTTTATTGAGTGTAATATGTGAGTGTATAATCTTGTACAGGTTCTAGAAGGTCAATCGACTTGTTACTACGATTATAGATTTTGGTAGATAAAACGACGCCAATTTATCCGCCAAAGTTGAGCAAATAATTCTGTTTTTTAACCGACTTTAAAAAAAGAGGTTATCAAGTCTTCTTAAATAATAATAATAGGTCTTTATTTCAGACAGCAGGGTCCATAGGAAGGTTCACACACAAAAGTACAATATAAAGGCATAAAACAAGATTAAATTAAATTATGTAGAAATACAGATTACGTGACAATATCCAACCATTGCCGGTATGTTACAGTCATGTGCATGCGGTCAGACAGACTCTTAATAATACTGTTTTTACAAATGTCAACTCTGGACATAAAAGAAGCAATCCTTTTACGCTGTATAGCATTAAAGCTGTCAATGCGTGCGTCAAAAAACATACCGGATGCACTGCAGCTCCGCGACAGGCCCATGAGCTGCCTGTAGATGTTGTTGTATGCAACTCTGATGGAGTTGTGCGATTTTTTCGTGTAATTAGTCCAGAGTTGACATGTGTAAAACGTTTGGCAAAATGACTTAAAGTTTTAAGGAAAAAGAATCTGCCACAAAATGTATTGTTTGGTCGGTTATTATCTCGTAAAAGTTTTTTCCGTAAGAACCACGTAGTAGGCAGTAATATAGAATAATTTATTACAGGAAAAGAAACTTTGAGCAGTCACAGAGTTGATTGACGTTTATAGAACCGAGCGTTTAATATTTTAGTTAATCTCGATACCAAAAATGATTAGTAATTTTACATGGCCTCTATTCAATAGTTAAATGTAATGCACTTACGCTAAGATCTTTAAAATCGTCATTTGTGTCATTTATCTTCGTCCAATCGGTGTTGCAGTAATAAAGGACATAATTTAACATAATTTTGGATCGTATTCATTAGAATGTCTTATATCTGACCCCATTGTAATCACGTTTTCTGGCATACAAAGGACAATACCTAGATCTAATATTAGACGTATGTAAGGTCATAAAGTAATTGTTCTTCAAGTGTCTCTTAATGTAAGTATTTTGAGTAATACGATTAATGTTCCGACTCATGTTTCACTGTTTCAATGTGCTGCTATAGGTTGCGACTGGTCACTAAACAACCACAGTTTTTAAAATCATACAGTAAACTATCCACGCAGATTTGCGAGATTCAGTAATTGAATTCTCGATCTTATTTAACATAGCCTAGTAGTATATATGTATAATAAGTATGTATGTATTATATATGTTATATACTACCCAAAACACAAGCGTTTGCTTATTATTGGGCTAGATAGCGCTGTGTGCATTAATTATCCCTGAATTTATTTATTTAAATTGACGTAAAACATATCTGATATGAAGCAAGAATTAAAATTTGTTCGTTTCGAGCGAGCTACGCTTACACAAACTAAGACGCCTTAGCATATCTCGCTCGGTACGAAATATTCTAAATAAATCTTAACTTATTTTACCATCAGTCGCAACCTTTAGTAAAAAAACAAGCGTTTTCATCAGAGTATCGCTACACTCGTGAAAATACAATTTAATTGTACGCCTAAAATTTCACTGTCCTATGAAAACGTTTTTAGACTGTTGTTGTGTTTTAAAATGTTTTCTAACGGCTTGTGGAAGTGTGCGTAAAAGTGTTGAGAGGACATATTTTATAGAGCATTTACTGTTGGTGAAGTGACGCTGTGGCTGGAGATGATGATGATGCTTGCTGCCGAGAAATGTTTCGTTTTGGATGACATCTGTTGTAGATAAAAGGTACTAAGATTTATAAATGATAAGCCGGTGAAGCAGCTAACAAAGTTGTTTAATGATTCGAAACTTTAAAGTACAGTAGATACATCTTTCATGGTTTTTACTTATGAGCTAGCATTGTATATCGCAGTGAAATCTTAGTATTGGAAGTGAGCGAAAATATATCTAGGTCGAATACGTGCCCAGTACAAAAATCTGGGATCATTAAATGTGGGATTAACACTTAAAAAATGTTGATAGTCGGCAGCTTGCATCATGATATAAAAGGTAGCGCACTTTTAGAATGTAAAGTTTGTACCGGGTGTGATAATGCCTAATCGGCTCTCAAATATTTTGCTATCGACACAGAATGTCTGTTAATAGTGTATTATTCTTTTTCATGTTACTGTAATCTTAAAATTACTGTAATTTAATAGAATAACTTGACGATTTACGAGATGTAATGCAAATACCATTTATTTGTATTAAAATTTATCCCAAAACTTATTGCTCGTTTTCGCCTCCTAATAAAATGTTAACAATTAAACAAGTGGTGGATTTTTTATTTACTTTAATCTTCTAGATGCCCTATCTAGATCCTTTAGATCGGTCATTATATTTTTTTACATGCTCAACTTAGGTTGAGTTTGTAAAAAAATATAATAACAATATAAATATAATAAAAATGCTGCAAGAGAATATATTTTTTGGGTGAGATGGAAATTTCATCAGTGTCGAGGTAAATTAATAAAAAATAAAATAATTTTCTAATTATTTTACCTGTTCTTTACTAATCGTAGGTGAAACAGAATAATGGTAGACACAATAAAACTAACATATACGTTTTACTTGTATATTTATGAGACTGGATTTCTAGCACAGATAAAGATTTGATAGAAAAACAGTAAACGCTATTGGATAGAATAAGAGATTACAAAACAGTTATAAAGCTAGTTACAGTATGGCTCAGTAAATAAACTGTGTTCACTCAATCTCGAGAGAGCTGAGATATTGTTCCATTCTAGCAAGCTATAAGATGTAAAATAAATATGCCTAAATTGCCTTGTGCCTTGGAAATATATTTATATCATTATTAAAATGCCTTTATAAAAAAGTATGATCTAGTAACATAAAAACTGCATACTTAAACCATTAAGTACATACTATGTTACAATTTAGAGTTTATTAATCTCGGATGATTGAGTAAACACAGTTTATTTATAAAAAAAACGAATAAAATAAAACAAACCAAACTTAGATTACAAATTGTATATTTTGTGTTTAGCATTTAGTGGAGTGATCTGCGAGCAATAACAGGTGCTTTCACAACACAAACGCTTCTTATAACGTGTCACATATTCTAATATTGCATTGAAATATTCCTGTAAATAATGAAAAAAAAACTCCAAAAGTATAAGTATAAAAAAACCCTTATCATACATAACGCAATTCCGGATTACATTGTGCTAAAGATACATACAAAATCATTACACTAACTGGTAAACACTAAGCTATATACAATACACGTATAATACGGATAATAATCTCGTGAAATGTCACTACAAAAATCTCCATCCAAAAGGGCCGAATATAGTATTGCATTTTCTCACATTTTCGTTACAATTTTGGTGAAAAATCTAGTGTGTTATATATGTAGTATGTATAACTAACACGCCTATTATAATTGGAGCTTAATTCAGTCTAGTTTTCTTTCTAATACAAGCTAATTCACACTTACGATACCACTGCTAGTCCTACGAATAGATTATGTATATTGAAGTACTGTAATGCAAGTCGATGCTTATATGGATGTACAAAATAATAATCCGGAGTTTCATTTAAAAAGCACATTTATAGATAAGGCTGGTTTTATAGTCACGCTGCATGTGTTGTATGCACAGAACAGAGAAAACAATGGAAGTGGTGCTCGTATCTCCTGCCTGTGCCACAATCAAGCAGAATATCGCAACATTCGCGGCGGCCATGATCAGTCGTGCTTAGCTATGAGCTAGAAAGACGTTCCGCACTCGCACATAAAACATGTTTAAAAATAATTCATGCCTTATTGTGCAATTATTACGAGTCAAAATGAAAGCAGGACGAATCTATACTAATATTATAAACCTGAAGAGTTTGTTTGTTTGTTTGTTTGAACGCGCTAATCTCAGAAACTAATGGTGCGAATTGAAAAAATATTTTTGTGTTAAATAGACCATTTATAGAGGAAGGCTTTAGGCTATATAACATCACGCTGCAACTAATAGGAGCGAAGAAACAATGGAAAATCTGAAAAAAAAACAGGAAAAATTATTCATCTTTGAGGGCTTCCGTTGCGTGCGCTGCGAAAAGGGTTCAAGTCGTGGGTAACAGCTATAATTTATAAAGCTGAAGAGGTTGTTTGCAAAAATAAATATGATGCCCAAATAACTATTCCACGCGGACGAAGTCGCAGGCACAGCTAGTAATTTATCAAATGGGGATGTATATTTTGTTTTACCTACTTATATGTGAGTTTGGCGACACCGGTACCCGTACTAAGTAGTTATAAGAGCACTTCCATTGTTTTCTCTATTTCGTGGTTTTATGTCTTCTTCTTCTTATCGAATGAGATTGGCCAACTCTGGTGTCGAGAATTTATCAAGCCGCCATGGGGGCCTCTGACATGGCTTAACTGCCGTACTAGACAAACAGCTGGGACCTACAATTTAACTCGTCATTCGACCCACGGAATGAATGTGTTGTATGTATGAACAATATTTCTAAACATTATATGCTTCTTGGAACTTCAGTTAGCATACGATTACTCATCAGCGTGACTCTAAAATCCATACTTTTAATTGACTAGTGCTATTGTATGAACACGCCTGCCGATTTTGAAAGCTAAGTTAATCAAACTTTTTGGAAACTCCGTCCGTTATTTTTGTCCATTCATGGCTTAGATTTGAAGTCTATTTCCACTTAATCTTGTAGTTTTTTTTTTTTGAGAAAAAGTAAGTCTGTTATGTGTAGTACCTAGTAAATTTTCAAAAATGTAGAACAACCTGAGAAACATGTACTCAGTCCACAAAATCAGTAGAAAACAAAATGAATCGCTATTTGAGATAATCATAATACTTTTTCACGTTTATACTTAGTCTAATTTTCTAAATTTTACTGTATTTTATCCCGTCGTACGAATACCAAAACTTGGACTTAAGCGTTTGTTACTATTTGTTGACGTTTTATTAACTTGGAAAAGCCCACCGTCTAGTTCTTTCGTATCTTTTCAACACTGGAATATTTACTCATTTCCAAACCTTCACCTAACATATTTACTGGCCGACACTTCTCATCATCTCATCACTTCTCTCACTTCATACTGGACTTCTGTCCATAGAGCAACTATATACTATCGCCGAAACAAATCAGAAACACGAACAGTTTTTTTTATCTTATGAGAAAAATATCTCTCTCCTCCCTTCTCACCCACTCACAAATAATACAGCAAGAGAGAAATATAGGTACTTAGAAAGTGGTCAAGTGGTCTACCATTCTTCAATTTTTTTTTATTTTTTTGAGAAAATAAAATTATTTTTCTTATTTTTTATATAATGTGAACATGATCTTAATTAATGTAATTGGCTTTTGGCCGTTTTAATAAATAAATAAATAATACTTGGTTGCAGTCGTAATATCTCAGCGATAGTATTGAGCTGCATTGAAACATTTAGAAAGCAGGTGCTGTAAGTACAGAGAATATGGCACTAGAAGTTTAAACTAAGATTTCTTGAGCAAGGTAGGAAGATTTCTGATACAATCATGTAAAAAATTGGCATAAGTTTTTTTTTCTAATTAGGACCGTAATTTGTTTTTGGTAAGCCCCACGATTATTTGTATCAATATAGTAATTTACAATCAAATAATATTTAATTTCATAATTTCCATTATAATTGTTGTTTGCGAAATGGGACTATGCAGTCAATAAAAAAAAAACTTAATTTGTATACCAAAAAAAGATTCGCAAAATTGAAAATCCACCATTTATTTCAACATTTCTTTGGTGGTATTACTGACATTTTGTTAGTGCTAAAGGCATTATACTTTTAGCCTTGTATCAAATAACTCGTAGAAAAAATGTGTCGTATAGTTTAGCAAAATTATTCGTCCAGTTTGAACCATTTAAATAAAAATTCTAACAGAAAAATGCAACAAGAATGAACAGAATATTTTTTATCACAGAGTATTAATTTTACAGAGGTGCACTGCATAATTTTAAGTGCTTCTTCATATAAAAGACCGATTCTAAAGAACACCATTCCTACACACATATTCCTATCACATTCATACGCTACTAGATCATTTTTTGGTGTCTTTATCAGTGATGTTAGTTTTATAACTAGAGCGGCAACACATGGCAAAGATCGAGATTGAAAACTGTGTATTTTTATTGTATTCTACATTTGATCAAATCTTTTCAGGTTACATAATGTAACACACCTAAGAGATAACATATTATCAGCATTGTTTTCCTGGTGGTAACAATAGCTATTGTCTAAGATGGATCGCGTACCCAATAAGAACCGGTTCACTCTCGCCTTAAAGATCGTAGGATTATAGTTCGTGTAGAACAGGAAAACTTTGACTTACATTCCTTTAAATTATTTACAAAAAAAAAAGAAATATATAACTTTGCCATGCTTTAACCACATTATCCTAAAAGTAGTACTAGTCACTACTAGTCACTTGAGTACTTATTTATGTACTTATAACGTAATTGAAGAGTATAAAAGGAGAACTCAGTATAAATCTTAAAGTTTACCTTGTAAGTTCTAGGGTTCCATATTAAAGCATTCTTAGTGAGAGGTATTTCTATTAATTTTGATTAATTTTATTTACTTTTTTGTCAAAACATTGGTATATATAGCCCTATGAAATTATTCCCAAAAAGTTGTCCAAAATTCGCCAAATAAATGTCTTAGAAAATACCTCTACATTCAATAGAAGGGATTACAAAATTGTGACCGGTATCAAAGGCACACATATTGATGAAAAATAATATAAAAACATTAAATTCTTTGTGATAATTTCGTCGTTATTATAAAATTACAGACAAGCAGCTAAATTAGACGCTTGCAACATAAATAATTGAGTTTATTACAAACTAGAGAGCTTTTTTTGATTATTTTCTCGTTAAATTAAATTATTTAGGCAATTTAAATTAGTTGTATCACTACATAATTCGATAATGATAGAATACAAAGTTTTTAAATATAAATTAATACGCACACGCGATATTTTGGCACGAAAAAGCTTGAATAAAATCGTAAGACACTGCTTGTGCGCACAATCATTGGAACTTAACAGCTAAGGTTTTGCATTATTAATGTAAGCTTACAAATTATATTATAAAGCTTCAACTCGGAATCTGCTCAAAATAGTTTAGCGGTTACATCTTGTTTTTTTTTAAGTCAATGATTGTTTAATGCTGTTAAGTTTTTTTTAAAAAGTTGTGTGCGAGCCTCAAATGTGTACAACAGCAATATACAATATGATTTACATTCGAGTCAAAAACATTGTCACATGCATCGTGAATCAGATTTAATTCACCTTATAAAAGCTTGCTAAGGCTACATAGCAGAAATAAATATTATTTTGAGCAGATTTTGAGGAGCGCAACAAATTTCCAATAATCATTCCAAGTGTTAACCATTTCTGCCGCATTTTTTTATTCGGTGCGTATATTACAGTATCCTATAGTTAGGGCTAACAATGACTACAGTACGACTATGGAGTCTTTACGCCTACCGAGAGACTCGCTACGCTCACCGCTCCCACTGATTCATACTGGATTTTACCCTGAAAATGAAAAAGGTTAGTTAAAAGGTAGTTCGAAGGAAACAAAACAAGATAGAGATTAATCCTTCTAATAATTCTTAAAATAGGTTATTAATTTATATTGCACGTTGAATGCGCAAGTGTACGTATTGCAATGACACATATAATACGCACAGGTGCATGTATCTGACTTCTACATTGAGACTTCACCCGTGTTTCTTGCTACATTGAGACTTCACCCGTGTTTCTTTGTACATTGAGACTTCACCCGTGTTTCTTGCTACATTGAGACTTCACCCGTGTTTCTTGCTACATTTGCATTACTTTCTCGCAAATATATAGAAAGAGGCTAAAACGACAACATTATCTTCTTATTGAATGCGAGTGGCCAACTCCGATGATGAGAGTTTATCAAGCCGCCCTGGGGGCCTCTGACAATCGAACTCAAACTAAAATCATTTATTCGTAAGAACATGGGTAATAGTGGTACATTGTTGCTGTTGTCCGCCATATTCTAAGCCACGTAAGCACGCAAATTTAGTAGTGAAATTAATTAAGATTCATACCTCATTTACTTTCATGTCCAAATTAGAATATATCGATGGAAAATACATCGAAACGATGGCAATATTTACTTTAGCAGCATGTTACTGACACCACGATCGTCCTACCTATACGATCGTGGTGTCAGTAACATGCCACATTATGTTATTTCACTGTATTATAGTTACCGTAAGGCATGATTAAATTTAGTTGTAATAACTGGCTAGCACTTATTGACGTAATAGACGATAGGATAACGCGTCCCGGTTGGCCGCCTCGTCCAGACACCACTGTTGTGTCTGGACGAGGCGGCCAACCGGGACGCGCGTGCTGACATGTTCTCCTGATGATGGAAACCTCAGTTTTCCGAAATTTGACGAGCTAATTTTCGACATAATTATTGACGTAAGTGCTAGCCGGTTATTACAACTAAATTATGTGTTTACCTGTGTTAGAAGCCAGTCCCCTATCTGATCATCTCGAGGTACTTGTGCTTGTGCTTGGTCAGCATCTCAGTGACCGTCACCAGCTTCCTGATGGCGGGCTGGCTCTTGGACAGCGTCTGCAGCGACGCCAGGTGAGACACGCAGATGTGGTGCAGGGTCGCCAGCTCTTTAGCTGTGGATAAATAAGAAATTAATATAAATACATTATTAAATACACAAGAATCCGTTAAGGAGCTACAATACAACAGAGACAGAATATAATCCAACAGACAAAGATTATTAAAAATTTCGTGAGACATTTTCATCAATATAACTAAAACGGTTTTCACCAACGTGAAATGACGTCACGTGACAATGGGTGTCATTGCATCCGAAACGCGTAAACAACATACGCGAATTACACGTGAATGAAAACCGTTTTAGTTATATATAGACAAAGATTAACAGGCACACACATTAAATTGCTGACAACTTTCGAACATTGAATGGGTTTCTTGAAGCATTATCTTTTTTTGGCGCATGGATTGTAGCAGTGGCCACTTTATGTTTTACGTCCTTTATTTTAGTTTGTTTTAGTGCAACATATTGTATTCCATACGTCAAAAACATATATTATCTAATTTTTTTTGTCTCTCAAAATCTATAGTTTTCGCTTTATGAACAGGGGTTTATTAGGCAGCAAGTAAATCAGTCTACACAGCGCTAACCAACTAACGACTAAGAACTAGACAACTACTAATAACTAAATGTACCTACTGACCTATATCGTTGTTGTTGTTGGTGGGCGGCGGCGCGGGCCCCGGCTCGGGCACGTTGCTGAGCTGGTCCAGGAACACCACCATGCGCTCCTTGTTCTTCAGGATGAACGGGTTCACCACCTCCATGTACGGCTCCTGGATACATTATAGAATGTTTGTGTTGAAAATAGTTAGTACCTAAATAACTCCTGTGAAATTTGTTACATAATTTTAAAAAACAATTACACGTCGGTTATATTAACATCGCGTAAAATCTTGCCAAAACCTTTAAGATAGTATCGTGTGCTTACGCCGCGCCACCGTCGTTTTTTTCACTACATATAATACACTATTTACTAACTTTAAAAAATTGTGAATAAAACGACAGTAGCGCCGCGCAAAATAAGAATCCTTTCATGAGCAGCAACAATATTTTATTTTTATGTTTTATTACTATTTAAAGCACTTAGTACAGCGCACAGTAGGTAGACCTTTTTTCTAATGGGAAGATGATATGTTGTTATACCTTAGCCCCAAACTCGACCAGGTTGGCGAGGTTCTGCAAGCACTTGGCCACCATGAGCAGCGAGCGCTGCGCGTGCGGGGGCGGCGCCGCCGACACCAGCCCCCACGCACGCGGCTCCACCAGCGCCGGGCAGATCAGCCGGAGGAATATGAACCCTGCAGAGGAGGAGTTGTTATTAAATGACATTTAAATAATCTAGTAGACACGTGCAAAGATCGCAAATAATGTTGGACACAAAAACATGAATAAATAAGACTGGAAGAGATCATATGTGGCCGCCACTAACGCTAAGGACGCACGAAGCGTTTTATACCCGCGCCCGCCGCGGTTGCGGACTCGCAGCCTTTGTAGAATACAGATATGTATGTAAAAAAATCAAGCACATTTCACAACGCGTCGGTTGCGGTTGTTTGCAGCTCCCGCTGCACCCGCGTGCGTTCTGTACAAGCGGGCGCGCACAAAACTCCAGTCCCGTGACTTTTGAAAATTAATTTCGATTCCGCCACCACGGAGGGCTTGGGAAAAACGCTCCGTGAGTTCTTAGCCTAAGTGTTGTTTTTATAATTTCAATATTTTTTGTGTGTTGCATTGAAGATTGTTTTGAGTAGTTTGCGTTTGACCACAAGCCGCTTAAAGTTGAGAATAATTGCAGGGTGTTCCACGATAACTGCAACTTGCTACAACTTACCGGTAACTCAAACGTAAAATTAGAGATAATTTTGTAGATTTCACCAACATGTCTAAGGTCTGAGACAATTATTTACGCTCAAAAACATACCTATATATAAATGCGTGATCTGTAATTGTTTTTTTTACGTGGGATAGGTTTACGTTTGACTACAGCCTGTCTGTTCCACTCTACCCTACATACATACACACCTGACACGACCCTGGTCCGGACGAACCTCTCAGTGGGCCACTTGGCGACGGCGGCGCGCTGCAAGCACCCGCACAGGTAGCGCACCGGCCGCGGACACGACTCCGGGGACGTGAAGATTGACAGCGTGATCTGGAACCGCACGGGAATATATTGGGACTGTTTGATATAAGAAATAAGTTAAGGCATGAATCACGATATTATAGAAACGTAACTGAGGTAAAAAAAATATTCAACGGCAGTTTAACCGTTGTCGCCGCGGTTTAATAGAATTATCGAGTTGACATTTAAATAATTAAATATGTTTATATAACTGTACATATTTAGAATACATCTTTAATTTTAATCATAATCTGACATGTAATTCGAACAAATTATCAATAAAATGTTTATCTGTTTATCTGTTTAGTTGGTAGGCGGGGCTTAACACTATAGCAACCAATTACAGAAAAACTGTATTCGGCTATTTCCGGCATCGTAACCAATCACGAGCTAGTTTTTTGTGCGTACGGTGTGTGGGAGAGAGAGATTTCGATTTACTGTAATCTAATTTTATGATCAGAAACCATATTATTTTAATTAGTATTATCAATCAATAGAAAATCATTGTTTCTGATAAAAAATGCTAGATATTACTCTATACTTGAAATTTATAAGCAACCGTCAATGAACAATCCAATGAGGGACTTTTTTAATGTAAGAGAAACTTCGCCATTTATTGACGTGACGTTAATTGAGTAACTTTGTTCTTACCTGATCAAGCACCATCAGTAAGAACTCTGCATTATTACAAGCGTCGTCGGGTGAATCCATCTTGGTGGGGTTCAACTCTGCAGATTGTTTCGCGTCTATTAATTTCTGGACCGTTTCAGAAATCGCAGCCTGGAAAGAAAAAATAATTTATTTATTTGCCTTACAATATTAGAGTTATTCTACTTGTTTCAACACTAACACCCGTATTCACAAACGATACTATGAGATCTCACAGCGCGCGCGGACGCACAGGGTCCCAAAAACCTATTCTTAAACAATACTTGAGTGGCGGCCGGCACTATGCGTCCTTTTAAACGCGCGCACAGCCAAGGGAGCTCGCTAGCTATTTTAACCTACGCATAGGGCTTGTCTTTATCATAGTTGTATGGCTGGTTATGTTTAGATACTTGTTTACCGATTTTTGCAGCGTTTATGAAGGAGTAATAAGTGGTATTCTCTTAGAATGTTTATAATACGCCACTTTTAAGAAATAAAATAAACCATAATATGTATGTACCTCAACATTTTATTGCTTTTCAATGGTGAATGGTATTTTCTTAGAACTGAAATGCAATTAATTATATTGTTTTATTTATAAGTCACTCTAAATGTTCGTTAATATACTTAAGTTTTCCTTAGTTTGCCAGTCAATATGCCATATTAAACCAAGTTAAAATTAAATACTTAAAAGCAAAATATTAACATAACAATGTTCATAATTTGTAAAGATAGTAAAACGAAATTTCTAAAATTTCACTTACCACATCTTGTCCGTAATGTATTTTTTTTTATTTGGTGTTTCTAAGTGCTGCGACATTTTTAAATACAATACAATATAGTACAAGTGTAAGCTTATTATTCAATTAAAATTAAGACGACAAATCGACAATGTTTCTAAACAAACGGTTTCATGCTCGAAGGTTTCAGGTTATTTTTATTTGATTTGATTGTCATTTACTCCTGTCAAACTCCACCATGAACTTAGCAATACAAAATGGACCAATCACATGTCGCCATTTCACGCAGTGCGTTTACTTTGCCAAGCATTACTTAAGTTTTATCTATGAATAGAAAGGCTCGATGAATGGAACGCACTGAGAAGTGTTACCCTTAGCACAGTGTTGATGCTTTACTTAGGGAAGTATCGTTTGTGAATACGGGCGTTAGGGTGCGAGAATTATGATGACAACTAATAGAGTTAATTTTTTTAGCGCACCATGCTGTAACTTTGATATTTTACATTTAAGGTTTTACGTGTTATGCATTTAGTTTCATATGTAATTTATTATACATACTCCGACTGTTTGTTAAAGATAAAATACGATTAAATATGCGACCCTAGACCCCATCTTTAGCGGCGGATTTCCAAGGACAGCTCGCGATTATAAGTGTCACATTTAAGTCATGATATCAAACTATGTAAAATTTATTTTTTAGCTTGTTCCTAACTGTATCACTGTAATCAAGATTACTGGAAGGGACTAGCTAACATAGCACGGGTGTGCCCTCACCCAGTATGTTAGGTAGTAATCAAGAAATATTGTAACACTTTTTCTGAATAAATGAATTGTGTTTTTGTTTTTTTAAATTTTGAATGGGTTAGCTTTAAATTACTTCAGCCAGCTTGCTTCATACAAGGATATATGCTTAGTAATAAATTGTAGTTTCCTCCCTACCTGCAAGAACGGCTTGCACTGCGCGTGCATGAACTCGTCCACGACGGCGGTGGCGAGCGAGGCGCCGCGGAACATGGCGCGGTGGTCGCCCTCCTTGCTCACCTCCGCGCACACCAGCTCGCGCGCCAGCTCCGCGCCGCGCCCGCACTCGCTGAACGCGTGCAGCACCGCTGGAATGTACCGATATATTTTATTAGTAGATGTCCGCGCCTGTGCAATCCGTAACGCGATATTATCGTCTCGCGAAATAAACAGCTGTAATCTATACATATAATATAGCTGAAGAGGGTCAAAAATCAGAACATGGCAGATGTTATACTTTAAATCCATAACAGAACACGTTTCAGCAATTTTTGAATTACGTCTGTTTGTCTGTTCATTTAAACATCATCATGTTTTTTGGAATAGATAGATAGATAAATACTTTATTGAAACACCACATATAAAAAAACAATACTTACATAAAAAAACATAGAAATAATAATGGAATGGTATGTAGGTAGTATGAGGTCTGAGAAGTGTCATAGGCTACTTTTTATCTCCAAATAATGCGAGTGAAGCCGCGGGCATCCCCTAGTCTAAAATAAAAAAATAATATTATACCTATTCCAAGCCTATTCTTTTCGTTAAAAATCAGGCACCGCAGCATGTCTCGTGTGATAGTTATCTGTTGCGCGTGAAGTTTTTTTTAACCAAGTAACGAGCATAGATTGACAGCTTTGTACAAAACAAAAGTGACAAATTGCGATAAAACGACATATCAATAGCAAAGATAAAACGACATATCAATAGCAAAACTTATCGAAACTGCGACAAAACACTAGAATAAAACCGTTCTTGCAGTAGCCATGCTCACCGTAGTGACATTTATTGGAACTTTGCCAACATTGATTTAGAAATTGCTCCAAATTTTCAGATGCTCAAACAGACTTCCAACAAGGCAGTAACTATACTCACAAGTGGCGAGAGGTTGTCTGTCAGTCCTGCACAGTTCCGAGAGCGCCTTGACGGCCGGCAGACCGGGCTCTAGCAGCAGCTGGCGCAGGGGGCTGTACTCCTCGCGGGGCATCACCAGCTCTTGCATGTACCTGGGAAACATTAAACAAATATGTCGTAAAAATTTTAGTCACAGCCCAGATTTTGAGTTGGGATTATGAAACAAAGTTTGACCCTGTTAAAGCATCTTTAGCTCAGCCAGCAGAAATAATCGTATGATTACCGTGTCGATACGGTCAGTTCTTGGATGGGTAATGAAAAAGTGGCATCCCGTTTGGGAACGTCCGTGTATCGTCCTTGTATTAAATTCAAATTTCTGAGTCGGATCTCACGTTAAATTATGCGTCCCGGCTGTTATATGGCATAGTATATGCCATATCATATGGTCCTTAGGATGGTTTGAAAAAGTAACAATAAGTTGGCTGATCTCATAAAAAATAAGAAAAAAAATACTATGTTAATCATTGATACAAAAACTTTCTGCCTAGTTCTGTAATATACCTAATCCTTAGCCTGAGCGACCCCCACTCCCCGATGGGGTCATGCCGGCGAGGGGGTACCACTCCTCGATCTCCTCCCCGTTGGCCAGGTTGGCCAGCTCGATGGTAAGCTCCGCCAACTCGGACTCCTTGCCTCGCTTGCCGGTGTGTGTGACTGTGATCGTGAATGACGTCACATCTGGGGGGACGTCGCTGGTAGGAAAAATATTTATGATAAGAAACAGTTTGTGCATTAACATCGTACGGGAAAGCGACAATGGAAGCATTTTGCAACCAAAGAAGTGCATTGAGAAGATGTATCAATTAGTGGAAATGTTTACATATATGCTTTTACGATTGTCTTATTTTATATTAACATTTTACTCAAGAGGAGTTTCCCACAAATACTGGAAAGTAGTGACCATTCAGTTGTCGCATCTGTGGAATTCAGTTACTAAATAAATGCACATGTATATTTGTGTGTGTTTTGAAAAACGCGTCATTTTCCGGCCCATTGCAGATGATCTGATGATACGCGGGTAATTTCAGCAAGCATTGGATACGTAAAGAAGTAGATCACATTCTGTAGTTACCTATTTAGAAAACTCACAGGGCGATCAAGGTTGTAAAAATAACTCCGATGATAACTTACTCAAAGATATGACGACAACTTTTCCCAGCAGGGCAAGCACGGCACGAGGACTAATAGTCCTTCCACCATTTTATCCACCTGTCACCATACGCCAAGTGGATAAAAAAGGTCGCTTGCCATGCAGGACTGGCATGTACATTATGTATGGGTTTAAGTAGTTTATTATTATTTTAAATTCTTTAAGTTTTAGTAGTTAAATTTCATGTGTTCTTTATTGTACACCCCGTCTTATTCTCTATGATTTCCTCTCCATCCTACGGTTGCCTGAAGAGATCGCTTTTAGCGATAAGGCCGCCATTAGTGGCATAAGATTAAAATTTTCTCTTGTTTGTGTTGTGTTCTATTTAATTTGTGTGTCCAATTAAACGTTAATCAATC